>JANKOD010000192.1:9553127-9567166 GCA_026284645.1 Erythroxylum acuminatum
ACTTTATTTTATTTTATTTTCAAATCAATCAATTCTTGATCGTCCGAGTAATTTTTCATCGTTTAATTTAATTGTCTAGCGTGTTGAAATTCCCTTGGGTAAGATATCAGTTCTTACCATTTTATATTACTTGTCGACGGGGTACACTTGCCTCTAATTGGTCTAGATAAAATTTAATTATATTGTTTTGTTTAGACCGCAACATCTAGCATGTCACAAGATTGCATCATTGTCAGAAGTATTATATGTTGTAACTAATGTATAACTAATATTATTATTTATAGCCTCAACATCTATTATAATAAAACCATTAAACATAAAACCAAGACCATAATAAATATTTTCAAGGTACAAATCCATTCCATCATTATGAAAATTCACACGAAAACAAAGTTGAGCTAATATCAACACAGAAAATAAATTTTGTTGGATTTCTAGAACATATGTCATTTTATGTAGGATGAAAGGTCAACTACCATACATGGGTAATTTGCATATGCCAATCCTTTGTACATCTACTTTGGAATTGTCAACTATATAAAGTCATTTTGTTCTATGTGAGATCTTTTGGAACTCTACGTAAGCATCTCTATCCTTTGCTAATTGGTTGGTTGCTCATGAGTTTGTAATCCACAAAGAATGTAATTTAGTTAGAAAAATAAAATAAAAGACATTCACCAAACAAATGTTTATACTATAATATTGAACCTTTTTAGGCTCGCCATAATCATGAGCAAAGTGGCTTTTATTACCACAATTATAACACTTGACACGTTTTATATTCCTCTTCTTAAAGGGATGCTTACCCTTTCCATGTTGATTCCACTTGACCCTCTTGAAGTCTTAAGTAGAGTGGCGATGTCTCTTATTCTTTATCTACTTATACCTATCATGATGCTTGCACTTCTTGTTTAAAGTTCTATGTAAGCTAAGGCCAACTACTGTGCCTCATAGGATGTTTTTGAGGCTTCTAAACACTCTTCTTCCAATTTGAGATGCCTTGTAGCATCGTCTATGGTCTTGATGCTCTCATTATAAGTCAGATGCATCTTTGTATGCTCCCAACTTTGAAATAAAGAGCAAATTATAGCTTGCACTTATTGCTCATGGGACAATTTGAGACCAACATCCTTTAGCTCACTTATCATGTTTTGACATCCGTCGTAGATACTTTTGCATTGTATGCTTTTGACACTTCTTATATGTATCAAATTTGATAGTAAGTGACCATATTTTCTTCTCGAGGTTTTCCAAATCTTGCAACTAATGTCGTCCATAGTGTCATAGTTTAAATTTGTCACAAACATAATTTATAATTGAATAATAAAAATAATAAATTTTCAAGTTTTTGTTTGACAAGACTAAATTTACACTTGTTACGATTAGATCTTGAGTCTCGAGAATCTATTGCAATTCTTTTGTCTCCTCTACAGCAAGACATCGTCGAAGCGACCTTAGATGGGCCGCGTGTTGTCGTTGATAAGGGTTTGCGGCGAAGGAAGGTGGTTGTGATATAAGATTTTGGATGGAAACATGAATATCAAACCTTTAGTTTCAGGGGCCTTGGTATTAGATTTGTTGCCATTGTAGTTTTTTGTTAATGGAACATAATCTCTCAAGTACCTGCATCAATTTAATAAACAAAAATGGACATCAGTTTTTGCAGCTGTGACTAAGTCACCAAACACATATGAATTTAAGTAAAGGACATTTAGGATAATTTTAGTCATCTCAAGTTCTAAAGGGACCAAGGAGTTACTCTCAATCACTATCTGTCTCTCTCTGACTTAATAATAATCATTGACTTTGCTTTATTTTCTCCAATCTGCGAAGCAAAATCAATTTCACCATAAGAGAGTACCAACTAAACACATAAACTAATACTAGAACTCAAATTGCAGCGTCTCTAGTGAGCTCCCTCTAGAAAATGGATTATCACTGGTCTTAACTTAAGTGTGTGTGTATGTGTATATATATACACATACATATATATAAGTGTTAAATTTGCAATGCTTATATCCATAATAACCATTTGAGGGGACTAGGGAGTTTTGAATGGACAGATTTTTAAACGTTTGATATTAGTAAAACTAGAAGAAGCTTGACATTTAATATATATTTTCCCCATTAATAGTTTTATCAATAGTTATCATACGAATATTCCACTTCATACATGTACATAATGTCAATTTCAGACATGGTTTGATATAATTTGCTAAATTACAAGAATTAAAAAATATCAATCATACATCGTATAAATATAGTTTTATATTTTTCACTTGTAGTCATATGATAAATTTGAAATTTAAATAGTAAACATAAGATAAGTTTTAGTCATATGGATTTTTTTATACATAAAAGACGAAAATCATCTCCACTAATGACAACCACTGGTTGACATCAAGTTTGACACCATTGACAAGCTTCCTCGACCAATCTAGTACTCTAGCCTTTAGGCAAAGAATATACTCCAAGCCTGTCATCAAGGTACCCATTGAAATTGAGGATTAAATTATAGGACTATCTTTCTATCCACCTTATATTTCTTTTTTAAACAACATCATACTCAAATTATGATTTTGACTTGAGATAAAAATTTAGGGACGATAATAAGGCAGGCAGGGCTCAAGTTTTATCTGGCTCGAGCCCATCCCAGCCAAAAGAATTAAGGCACGAGTCGGCTCAAGGCCCAATTCGAAGCTTGGCCCAATGGGTCCTCTGATGCCCAAGGCCCGAGCCCAATCAGGCTGAGGTTGGCTCGACCTTTTTTATTTGTTCTATTTTTAAAATTTTTGAAAATTTTTAATAGAAATTTATTTAATTAAAAAATACAGAGAAATTTAAATAATTAAAGTTAATAATTTTAATTGATTAATAAAATTGAGATTTTATAATAAATGAATATATAAAATGTACATATATTGATAAAATAAATAAGATGAAACCAAATTCATTAATGAAGGAGGATAAGATTATTGGAAATGAAAAAAAGATATTATAACCAAAGTGATCAATTCAATTAAATGAAGCTATAAATTTCAATTGATTAATAAAAATTGAGATTTTATAATGGAAGAATATATAAAACGTACATATATTGATAAAATGAATAAAATCAAATCAAATTCATTAATAAAGGAGGATATGATTATGAGAAATGAAAAAAAGAGATTATAATTAAAGTGTTCAATTCAATTAAATGAAGTTGGAAATTTCAATTGATCAATAAAAATTGAGATTTTATAATGAATGAATATATAAAACATACATGTATTGATAAAATGAAACCAAATTTATTAATGTAGGAGGATATGATTATAGGAAATGAAAAAAATAGAATTACAGTGATAAATTCATTTAATTAAAGTTACGAATATAATTAAAGTAATCAATTTAATTAATTGAAGTTACAAATTTTAATTGATTAATAAAAATTGAGATTTTATAATGAATGAATATATAAAACATACATATATTTATCAAATGAATAAGATGAAATCAAATTCATTAATGAAAGAAGATAGGATTATAGGAAATAAAATAAAAATTTATAATTCAATTTATAAATTCAATTAATTAAAGTTACGAATTTCAATTAATTAATAAAAATGAAGCTTTTATAATGAATGAATATATAAAACATAAATAAGATGAAACCAAATTCATTAATAAAGGAGGATAAGATTATAAGAAGTGAAAAAATATAATTAAAATAATCAATTCAATTAACTAAAGTTATGAATAAAATTCAATAATTGATGACATAATTAAAAAATGATTATCCAAAATTTTTAAATGATACAATTTACAAAAAAAAAGATAAAATCACGAAATAATGTTTTGGACTGGGAGTCTGGGACTGTGAGAGACTAATAGTGGAGGTTGAAAACTATAGAGAATGAGAGAGCAACTAATCGTTATAGTTAGGATTATCAATAGTTTGCATCACTTCTTCTATATGTAGAAACATTATATTTAGTACTATAATAATAAAATTAAAGGAATATTAAGAATTACAAAATAATTCAATATACTTTCATTGAATATTTTATCAAAATAATGTTCACTTGATTGATGACTATGAGTATGTGTATAACTAGTCACCTCTATATTAGTACTTATTGATGTATTAATATATAAATTAAAAAACAATAATATTAAAAATATATATGGTAAAATAATATTAAAATAGACAAAATTGATATATCAGAAAAAAAAAGAGACTTTAACCTCAATATATTCATCATCTAACCAACTTCGAGCACATATAAGGACTTTCATAGTACGAGGATAAAATCGAGCTTGATGAGGACTAATGACCTGGCCATAAGTGCTAAAAGCGCACTCCGAAGCAACAGTAGATGATGGAATTGCTAATAGATTTCGTGCAATTACTTGCATGACTACAAAATTATTTTCACGACTTGTCCACCATAATAATACATTGAACTATACACCTTTAACTTTGGCCACAAAATATTCCGTCAAATATTTATCGAACTCCATCTTATTGTACAAAGTCCTAGCCCTTTTTTCTTTCATGAATTTTGTAAGTAAAAGTAACAAACTGCTCTTAAAAGATGAGCTCGAACCTGAAACTGATATCAGAGTTGAACAACTTGAACTATTGAGATCTCGATCTTAAATTTTGTGCATTCCAAGTTATAGTCATCAAACAAATTATATCAAAATTGTTCAATAACATCTACATGCTCTTAAGCTCGATCACCATACAACACATTATATATAAAATTAACCCCCTCTATCTTGTATCTCGAGCCCAACATAGATACGACTGCGACAATATGTCCAACCATATACCAATAAGAATTTAACTTCTCCATCATCTGCTCGGGCCATAACCCGAATAACTTCGTAGGGATCAAACATCCAATCAATAAAACTTTCTTTTTCTCACACATAATGTTAAAGTAACAATGCAAAGTTAGATATTTTATTCCCAAGAACAAATCAATCGTAGTATAAAATAATTCCAACTTTGTACAATGTTTTCTAGCCAACTCCCATTGGTCTTCTGTAGGCATGAAAGTGTATTAAGAATCTGTTTGTCTCAGTCTGGTAAACGCATCTACATATTAGATTGTTGACTTCAACATCTTGAAGGTTGAGTTCCATCTGGTCAAACAATCCAAAATCAACTTTTTCGTACTTGGAATGCATAATTTTCATGCAATTTCTTCAAATTCCTCAACTCTTTTAGGTGTTACACTTCAATATACTACACTATACCAAATCAAATATATTACTTCATCATATCCAACCTATGCATCACAATTATACCTAACTTATATCTTATTCTTTAACTTTTCAATCATATTATCATTTATGTTATAATTGTCAACTATTATTGTGGACAATTTGGTATCGATATTAAAATTTATCATATAGCCTCCCAACACGATTGCCAACCTTTAGCTTGTATATGATGTCGACACATAAATGAACCTGTCATGTACAAATATGAACAACATCAATCATAACATAATGAAAAAGTACATGATGACAAATACTAAAGAATATAAATTATCTCAAAAGTTTATTGCGTAGAGTCTAGTTATTGTCAACATAATGTGTTATCACCGTCATATAACCCTTCTTTTAGTCATTGGTTGCCCACAAGTCTACTGTAATGACAATCCATCCTTCAACACTCGACAATACTCTTAAATTGTTTTTCTTCTTATCCTCGTATATCTTCATAATTTCCTTTTTCAACATATTCCGAGTTAGAACCTTAAAGGTCGATTGTAGTGAGTTGCAAAATATCCTAGATCTTTTGGCATCATCTGTAGATAGTGGATGTTCATCATAATTACCATAGAAGCAATTAAAAATCTTAACTTGTTGCTGTCATAAGATATTACATCCATTTAATTCTTCCCACTCATAAGGTTAGAGGTAAAAAATGTTTGATCTTCTAATATCTTCTTTTTTCTACTACATGAATCCATAGGTCTCTTTAAATGAAAGGTTCCACCTTTTAAACTCCAGACCAATATCTTCTGAGAATACTTACATTAAGCTTTTTCTACCCTGTCCATTTATCTAATCTTATTGAAGTGATTATGGACTTCACTTTTCAATTGACCTAGACTTCTATCTTCACTTGATACAGGATTAGAAGTTTCCACTTCTGTCTCTTGTACCACATTACAACACTCTACTGAAAGAATATGCTCATCCATATGAAATAATCAACATGTGTGTATGTGTATGTGTGTGTTATTTACAATTATAATTAATAATTCATAAATATGGGAGAGAATAGGAGAATATAAATTATAATCATAGATTTAAAGTTTTGTCAATTATCACTTATTATTAACTTACACGATCACATACACGCTCGTTAACCATTCCCCCCTTTTCTTTCCTAGACTTTGTTTTATTTGTTATAAACCAAGCATAATAAAACAGAACGACGTCGTTTAATTCGTCAGAGCTAAAAAAAGAAAGTGAGAGCAGAAAACGACGGTTTTTTTGCTTATAAAAAATGATGCTATTTGGTGCTAGATGTTATTGGGGGGAATATTATAGCTTTTGGGTTTGAGGCTTGATCAACCTAGCTTGGCCTGTTGACTCAGGTTGAGCCGACCCCAGGCTCAAGTGTCACCCTTAAATGTCTGTGATTTTCATACGGAGAAACTAATTCATATAACCATATAATTGCTCTAATACCATATGTTAAATACAACACGAATATTAGTGATCGGTCCAAGAACAATCTTGAACTTGTATAAATAAAAATAATGTAGAAGATTACCTATTTTGCTATCCATTTATTGATAAACAAGATGTTGATCAACTTGAGGGAGCTATTGGGTGGTTTGAACAGGAACCTTGACAAGTAAATAAGCTGCTACAATTTTTTTTGTTAATCTTAACAAAGGTTATATATTTTATGTAGTTGAAATCTTGCTATGTCATTCTTAATTCATGAACCTTTTAATGAGTTAGAGAAATTGAATATTAACGAATTTACTTAAGCAATGAGTAGAAGACCTTAACAATTATTTATATTAACCTTATTGGTCTCCTCATTACAAGACTAATAAATATCCAACCCATATTCATAAAACTTATTTTTTTAATAAACTACAACTTATTTAGCTAAATACTTTATTGAATTTCTTTTTTTTTTATCTAAACCAATTTTAATTTTCTTAACTTTAATTTTTACAAATCGTAATTAATTGTCGTACAGAAGGAATTTAAAATTCTAACACCTGTTACTTCTGCAAGCATTAGAACCATATGAAAATGGATAAAAAAAAAGATGCTTTAACCCTACGAAATTACCAGCATTTTCTTTCTTCTTGCATATCTGACGTCCATTTTCGTAAATTGTGAAGCACAAGTTGTACCAAGTAAGAAAAACAAAAAAACAGAACAAAAAGCCCGATTGAAAGGGAAGTTTATGTTTTCTTGTAACTTATACAGATAGAATTACCTTTGTTGAGTTTGCTTTAATGAGTTATATTCATTTTTTTCACAGAACAGCATTCCTCGCGGCAGTAGATCAATTTCTCCTGCCATTCATATGGATCGTCACCAAAGTTGCATTACTCGTTTAAAGTCAGCTCCACCTATTGCTTGAGTTCATAATACCTAAAAGAGCATGCATACCAGATTTCCGCTGAAAAGGTCCAGTGAAATTGTGAAAGTACAGGCAACGAGCAAGGCCAAGAAAAATACCCCGGAAACAGAAGCTTTAACTGTAATCTATGGATATCGGATTACGATTAACAAAGCAAAATGATAAAAATGTCTGTCCAACAGTCTTTAACACCAGAAGCGAAGTCTGACCAATACAAATCTGTCTGAAAACTGTCAACATTTCTCAAAATTCTCTGTTTAACCTTTTTCTTCTAAATGACAATTTCAACATCTAGAACTCAAGTATCAATCATCATCTTCAATGACCTTGGTGCTAAGGCCCTTCAGCCCTTCTGATGGGATTTCTGCAACAGTTACGAGTGAGTAAAGCTCTTCCTTTGCATCTTCATCGTCATTCCTCCTTCGAGCAATGCGAACCCTGACCCTCCTCGGCACGCTCCGTATGCCCCTGCTCCAGATGTGTTTGTTCAACTTCACATCAACCCTCACATCAGTTGTACCCATAGCCTTTTGGGCAAACTTCCTTATCTCCTTTATGGCTTTGGGTGCCTTCTTCTTGAAGGTGCTGTTTGCATAGTTTAAAGTAAACATTCATCAACTTACAAAATTTTAGCTCACATCCAAACATACCAAGAATATGAGAAACATGACAAGTCAATGACAAAATCAGCTTCAGTTCTCTTACTCTATTAGAAATACAACGATAAATCGAAAGACACATTCGCTCCTAACAATCATTGGTTTTATCAAACCCTCCCAAATTAACAAATCATAGTTCAATTTCCATGGTGATCCAACCAAAATATCGAAAGAAATATCAGATGCGTCAAAACCCATAACACTCTTCTTCTCTCTAACTCAAAAGCCACATTCATTCTTGGGATGGACGAGTTATCCATCCATCCTTCAATACGTGACACCCAATAATCACTCCACTATATGAATTGAATGCAGCTGCCTCCAACAACATAAGACTACACTAAAGATAACAAATTGAACATAAAATTGACTTCAGTTAAATACACAAATACCAACAAACAACCTTCAATACTTTCTCTGCAGATGCATTTAAAATCTTACGAAATGTCAAAATCGAATAGGACAAGGCCATCACAAGCCATATTATCGTACTTGCCGACACCCCAGTTCAGAGTTAACCACTCAAAAATCACAAGTTCGTCACATTTTAACTCAAATATCATAAATAGATGTCAAGGTTAGAAAAAAAAAAGACCACAAGACTACACATCCAACTCAAAAACCCGAAAGAAGAGAGAGCGAGAGAGTAATAATAAAAAATAAATAGGTTAAGAACAATAAAGAAAAGGCAATAAAAAAAAAGACGGATGAGAAAGGTTACCAGCCATGCAAACGCTTATGGAGGTTGATGGTGTACTCTCTGGTGACCACCTCCTCCTTTCTACCCTTTGTTTTCTCCATTTTCGTAGAACGAATTCTTACCTGCATTCACATCACAATAAATTTTACTTGAAATGCTTTCGAATAGGGCATTTTGTCAGTAACCCATGTACAAAAAATAGCACGTATTGAGAATGACAATGCTTAAGAAGCAACGTAGAGAGGGAGAGAGACAGACAGGAGAGAAACTTTTGGCGCTGGAGAGAAAGAGTCGCAGGAAATTGTAGACAATAAAACCCTAACTTCGTCTCCGTTATAAAATGTCACTTTTACCCTTCAGGCTCAGGTTTCAATAGTAGACTGGTTCGACGGTGATTATGGGCTCACTTGTCGTTACCCTAGTTTAAGTCACAGACTCGAATTGGGCTTCCAGTACAAGTATAAACAACCACTAATTCGACATTTATTTCAGGCAATGAAAATTACTATTTTATGTACATACATACAAACAAGTCTCAAGCTTTATTGAGATTTGACTAAAACAAAAAACATATCCTTTAAACTTGCATAATAATTGAGTGAATTTGTATATTGATTCTATTGCTGGATGAGGTAGTTGGGAATAAGAAATTATAGAATAATTGAGATCCAAATTTTCATATTCTCGAATTTACTAAATCTTTAAATGACATCTTAACGAAAAGGATGGCTTTCTTTTCCTTTTCCTAATGCTACACATTGGCCGTATTGATATGAATGTACAAAAGGGAAATTGAATGAATATTTTTCTTCGCATAATATCTACCGTCTAACACTCTTTAATCGATTCTAATTGCTGTATTGTTTGTTGTACACAGCTCAGATAAGTGAGCTTCCTAAGATTTCAGGGTACTCCTTGAATTTCTCCAAAAGCTGACAGCTATGATGGTCAATCCGGCAATGGTTGCTACAATCTGACATTAACAACAAAAACCAGACATATGTATCAGATCTTAAGATTTATAACAGAAATGCAAAGCTTAAATGTACAAGGGCTCTATTAAAGAGAGTGGAGCAGGGTAGGTTTTGCAGGGTAAATGCACTCACTCACACACATACACACACACACATACACAATATATATATATATATATAGATTTTTCAGGGTAAATGCGCTTACTCACACACACACACACACAATATATATATATATATATATATAGAAACATTATCCATGTTCTACATGGTGATTTCAAATTTATTTGCAAGTCATATAATTATCAATTATATAAGGAAAGTTCGAAACAAACAATAATGTCCCGACAGCCCAATTTGCTAGCAACAAGACAACTACAAAATAGTTGCACTAATTACCTTGGCTTCTGTAGTAAAAGAAGTCCGCTGTAATTGCAAAATTGACCTCAGAAACTGAAAGCGAGTTGTCTGGGCCATTAGAACGACAGAGGTATACTGTCTTTTGCAAGGATAGGGCAATATCCTTTGCAGCGTGAGTTGTGCTGATGACGGTGTAAGAGATTGCCTAACTTTAGACCGCCCTTCATCCAGAAGCTTCACCAAAGAAATGAAGAATAATTATAGCAACTCAAGGAACATAAGGAAACCAATGCATGTTTTCTTTTCGTTAATCTAGTTTTATTTGACAGTAGCATTTCTAACTTTTACAAGGAATAGTAAACAAAGACATGCTTATGCCAACTAAGACTATGTCTGAACATGCTGTAACTAATTTGATCGTTCTTCTACTGCAGTAATTAAATGAGAATTGAATAAATGTGTTGCTTTTACATATTAAAAAGAACATCTTACAGCACATAACATAACTAAATCAGAGAGTCAAAAACACAATTATTGATACCAACCTCAGATGAGGTGCCCACATCATCCGTGTATGTCCTTGACTGATAGCTTCGTAGGATTCTTTCCAGCCAGCAATAGTTCTCCTGAAAGAATAAAGGCAAATCAGTAGAAGCAACAAATTAAAGCACCAATAGTGAAAGAATGCACCCTATTTGTCTCTCTAGTTAACTGGCCAGGTAAATGGGAAACTTAAGTCACAATAGAATCTTTACCTGTAGTCCATTTTCATAGGCCCTTTGCTCAAGTTCAAGCACTGTGGAGACATCCTCATCTGTAGGTCCTTCTTCTTGAAGGCGTAATACCTCATTTAGAGCAAGATCAACCTGCAAAGAAGTTGAATTACCATAAAATACCGATTCAATGATGACAGCATTTTGATGAAGGAAAAGTTATAGCCACAAAACACCAACCAGCTTTAAGGAGATGTCAGGATCGCAAGAGAAGTTTATGTTTATGTCACCTCTGATATCACCAGTTCTTGAAGGTTTATTACCACCAAGGAAAACTGAGACACCAGCAGAATAGATCTGAAGCATAGAGATAACAGTAAATTCACGGCTAGATATAACCTGTCATAATCAAGAACGTAATATGCACACCTGGCCATGCTTGAAACGGAGAATCTGCAATATCTTTGTTTCAAGAAGTTTGCTCAAGAAACCAATGTTGTGAATCTCATCGACCTGCCAGTTAAGTTTTTTAAAAAGAAAGAGATATTTGATTATAGAAAAATTGGAAATCTCTAAGGACCACAGAATGACCAATTATATAAGTATCGAAATTTGAACATAAAAGAAGACCACAAACCATTATCCCATTCTTCAGCACCACAGGAAAGCTTAACTGCACTGAGCATTGTGCTTCCACCATGGGGCTCTTCACTACTTCTCTAAATAAACCACATTTGTTAGGAGGTATTAGATATTTAATATAAGCGATTGTATCATAAACGCACAAAACTGAGCAGCACCTCAGATATTTAAAGAAGATTAGGGAAGAGAAGTAAAAACATTGATGTGGAAGAGATTGGGAAGCAACTCTATTTTTCAAGAAAAGTCTGAACAAGTCAATACGATAATGAAACTGGATCTACACAATTCTATGCATGTTAGATGTAGATATATCTTTCTCTCCAGTAACAGAAACATTACCTAATTATTTTTGTAGGGAAAGTAAAAGGCAACCCTTTGAGATCATCACGGTTAAAGTGGAAAATTGGTTCAGGGGGTTTTGGGATTCCACCCTGCAAGCAGAACAAACAAAGGAAAGCAAATGGTTACAAATTAGATAAAATGATATCAAATATTTAGATATCAAATAAAATTGTAACAAATAGTATAAGCTTGATTATAGAGATAGGATTCAGTAATTAGTTGTTCATTTTATACTATAAATGTGTATCAAGACTGTTGCAGAATATATAAATATATTAGGAAAACTATGATTTAGGATTAAATTTACAGAATAAGAAGAAACTGTTGACCAGAGATTATTAGCATTGATATTATATTGATATTGTGATAATTACACCTATAATCTCTCCTATAATTGAGAGATTTCATAAAGTTAATAGGTAGATTACTTCCTAAATAGTCCTAGGAATTTTGTATATAAAACCTTGCTCCTATGTACACAAATATAAGAAATACAAATTATCTTCAACATTCAACTTGGTATCAAAGCCCTATCTGATTTAGGGACTGTTCCTTTTTTTTCTTCGGTTGTTCTTCACTGGCTGAGTGTGTACTCGTCCAAACAGCAACGTGTTTTTCTTCTCACCACCCATCTAGATTTCTTCTCTACCGTCGCCGCGCGTGAGCACCACGCGCCGGCCTCCGGCCAGTATTTCGTCTCGATTCTTTCTCCATCAGGGTCACCGGCCTCTTGCCTCACCGGAAGACGTACCCTTACCTTCTGCCAGTACCCTTGCTTCCTTGCCTCTCCTCCGTGTATTTTGTGTTTCTGGTCCGTCTGGTAATTTTTCTGCCCATATACAAGAAGCACATTTTTTTTTAATAGCTTCTATTTACTCTATTGACATTTTTTTGTTGGTTGTCCTGAGTAACACTAAGAAGATGGAAGGAAAGAAGGTAATTATGTCAAGTTCCGATAATCCTTCACTTCAAATCAGTCCTGTAAAACTTGATGAAACTAATTATCTTGCTTGGTCAAGATCTTGCTTGTTGTTCATCAAAGCTAGAGGATTACAGGTTACATTAATGATGACAGTAAGAGACTCGACGTCAATAATTCTGATTATAATTAGTGGGAGTCCGAGAATTCTCTCGTCATGTCTTAGCTCATCAATTCAATGAAGCCGGAGATTGCTCAGACATACTTGCTACTTGACACAGTAGCAAAGATATGGAAAGCTGCTTCTCTAACCTTTTCTCAAATAGGTAATAAAGCTCAAATTTTTTATATTCGTAATAAATTGCACAACACGAAGCAAGGAGATATGACTGTATCACAGTATTTTGCGGAGTTATATGGATTGTGGTAGGAGTTAGACTATTATCAGGACTTTCAAGCAAAATGCTCAAAAGACGCTGCCAGATTCCAAAAAATGATAGACAAAGATCGGGTATTTTATTTTTTAGCAGGTCTTGACCCAAAGTATGATCATATACGAGCTACAATACTAGGAAAAGATCCTTTCCCTTCTGTTCAGCTCGCACATACTCTAATACAGCAAGAAGAAGGTAGGCGAAATGTTATGCTACATACACCTATCATTGAAAAAGTAGGATTAGTAGCAAGTTCTACTGAAAAGTCAAAACCTGCAAATACCTCCTCTGATAAGGATCACTTACACTGTGATTACTGTGGAAAATCAAGACATACCCGAGAAACTTGCTGGAAATTGCATGGAAGGCCTAATCAGAGTCATGGAAAATGAGGCAGCTCAGTGGTAAGGGGTCAAGCACTCAAGCTCACTTGTCTGATGGAAATGAAGTGTCTGAAATGTCATTAGCTGGGGCATTATCCAATGAGGAACTTCAGGCCTTAAGACAGCTTCTCTCAAAAACAGACTCTGCTTCCACAGTTGGTGCATCAAAGGTTGTCAAATCAAGTATTGAGTACTACAATTCTAAAGATAATCCTTGGATTATAGACTCTGGAGCTAACAGACATATGACAGGCTCTCAAAAGAAATTTTTAACATACTCTCATGGAAACAACAG
>JANKOD010000192.1:9567266-9584477 GCA_026284645.1 Erythroxylum acuminatum
ATTGTTTCGGCTGATAGCTGAAGGGCCATTAGTGGCTGGTTAGCTTGGTTCTTGTAGACTATACTACGAGGCTGTAGGTAAATATAAATAAAATACCTTATTTTCATCCATTTGCTTATCAGAAACATGGTGGAAAGTACATGGAAAACAAGCAAATTGGCAGCCTTCCTCTTGATCATTTCAAGCAAGTCATGGGAATATTGCAACAGCAGAAACTCGAAAATCCGAGGAAACCAGTCCATTCAACCAGGAACAAATAGACGCTTTGCAAAAAATGATACAAAGCTCAATCCAAAGTGTACACAATCCTAATGAAAGCAATAAAGCAACTATGGCACAAAGAGGCAACTCCTACACTGCCCTAAGTGCAAAGAAAAACTATATGCAGTGGATTGTTGATTCAAGAGCCTCCGACCACATGACGGGAGATATTACAACATCCAATGAACTAAACCAAACACAAAGGAAACCACTGTTAGAATTGCCGATGGTACATATTCTGAAGTAACCAGCATAGGTTCAGTCACCATATCGGAAGAAATCAAACTAAAATCAGTTCTATGTGTACCTAACTTGAACTACAATCTGCTGTCAATTAGTAAACTCACAAAGGATCTTAATTGTGTCACTAAGTTCTATTCCACCTTGTTCGAATTTCAGGCTTTAAGCTCAGTAGGAGGATTGGCAATGCTGAAATGAGTGCAGGTCTCTATTTCCTAAGAACTGAAGCCTCTGGATGTGTTTCACCAAAAACCTTGTGTCCTGTCTTAACTCAGAATAAAGAAAGAGCTATTCTATGGCATTATAAGCTAGGTCATCCTAGTTTTATGTATTTGAAAAAACTCTTTCCATAGCTGATCAGTAAAAATCCATCTTTCTTTCAACGTGAAGTATGTCAATTATCTAAGCATTCTAGAAGTTCATTTCTTATTCGGCCATACAAGAAATCCCATCCTTTTCAATTGATCCATAGTGATACTTGGGGACCATAAGGTAAAGAAACTTTCAGGGCATCACCTGGCTCTTCTTAATGAAGAGTAGTCAGTCGGACAAATATTTCAGATTTTTCATAAGATGATTGAAAACCAATTTCAAAACAAAGTCCAAATTCTCAAAACTGATAATGCAAGAGAAATCTCTAATTCTATTCTTGGGAAATATCTTAGTGAACACGGTATTATTTCATCTTAATTCTTGTGTTGATACACCATAACAAAATGATGTAGCAGAAAGAAAAAGCAGACACTGGTAAGGGCCCTACTGTAGGATCTCGTCACTGGACGATCAAGGGAAAAATCCACCTTCCTTCCCTTATTGGTGTTCTTCCCTTTTGAGGAAGATCCGATGTTGGCTGAACGTTAGCTAGCTCTTGACAGAGCTAGCTAAATAAAATTATAGCTAAAGTAACTAGTGTATTTTTTCTCAACAATTTCGATGATCTTATTCATTAATAATTATGCTGTTATATAGGCAGAATAGGAAAATAACAATTCATCTAACTAGGACTCCTATTCTAGTAGAATTCTATTAAGAACCAAAAAGGATCTTTCAAAAGCTAACTATCCTTATCCAATTACTATCCTAATCTAATCTTCTATTATTTCTCCTCTCTATCTAAATTTTCCAGCCTTCTCTAGGTTATCAGCCGTGACCCAACTTCTTGCCTCTCCTTTGATAAGTTTTACCCACAAAAGCATCCTTATCATTACTCCCCTCCTCAACATCGAGGTTGCCCTCAAGGTCGAAGTCTGGATAAGCTTGTGTAAAAGTCTCTAAATCCTCCCAAGTAGCATCGTCAGCTGAAGAACCTGTCCACTGGATTAGTAACTCCTGATGTCCCCTATTCCACCGTGACCTTACCAAGTCTTGTGGATGAGGCACAAATTTTCCATCCCGCACTGGCGGTAAGGAGGGAATGGAGGTGGGGGGAGTACCTTTGAACTCCTTCAACAAAGAGATATGGAAGACATCATGAATACGACTTTTCGGAGGCAATTCCAATCGATAGGCAACAACACCTATTTTCGCCAAGATCTTGAAGGGTCCACAAAATTTAGGAGCAAGCTTGTTATACTTGCGTTTTGCAGCACTCTGTTGGCGGTAGAGTTGGAGCTTAAGTCACACCCAAGACCCCAAAAATGACAATTCCCGTCGCTTAATATCATAATAATGGTTCATTCGCTTCTATGCTTGCACTAAACACAACCTAACTTTAGTCCAAAAGTTATCTCGCTCCTTCAATGCTTGGTCGATTGCCTCAAGTCTAGTGCTTCCTTCCACATAAGATAACAAACTAGATGGTTCCATGCTGTAAACCACTTTAAATGGAGTCGTATGAAGTGAAGAATGGAAGGAAGTATTAGAACAACACTTTGCCCACGGTAACCAGTCCACCCAAGATTTCGGTCTATCCCTCACGAAACACCTCAAATACATTTCAATTGTTCTGTTTACTACCACAGTATGCCTGTCAGTCTGAGGGTGATAAGCAGAAGATAAGGCCAACTTGGTACCACACAAAAGAAAAAGCTCCTTCCAAAATAAACTAGTAAAAACTGGATCCCTACCTGATACAATAGATTCGGGAAGACCATGTAAGCGGAAAATACTTTCAAAGAATACATGAGCCACACTAAGAGAATAAGGATGAGCGAGAGGCACAAAATGAGCATATTTAGAGAATCTATCCACGATCACTAGTAAGACATATTTACCTCCCACTTTTGGAAGTCCATCTATGAAATCCAAGGAAATATCCGCCCAGACACTCTTAGGGATCCGTAGGGGCTGAAGTAGACCTGTTGGGTGAAGGTTCTCCCGTTTATTTTCTTGACAAACTAAACATTTCTGCACAAATTCCTTCACGGCACCTTTCATCCCTTTCCAAAATAATCTCCCCTCACTCTTTCTAATGTCTTTTAAATCCCCTCGTGTGCCATCACAATATGGTTAAGGATCATCTGAATTAGTGGTGAATGAGGCAGTAAATACACCAAGTCAGTGTAGAATATCAAACCGTCTTCCACTCTCCATTTAGCCTCTGCGTGGCCTGCGGCAATGTACTGATATAGGTATTGCAGTTCTGCTACAGTGACAACTTCCTCTTTAATTGCGTCAAATAATGCAAACTGGCTGGGATAAGGCATTCAACTGTCCCTCTTCCTCATTTCTTCGAGATAATGCCTCAGCGGCAACATTAGGTTTCCTTACTTTGTATTCCACCCTAAAATCATAACCCAACAATTTACTCATCCAATGTTGTTGAGGAGAAGTTAATCTCTGTTCTAAGAGAAATTTAAGACTGTGGTGATCAGTCTTAATTAGAAATGCCCTCCCCCATAAGTAAGTTCTCTAGTGTGAGATGGCCTTAGCGAGGCCAATTAGCTTTCTTTCATATGCAACAAGTTTGAAGTGGTGGGGGACTAATTTGAGGCTAAAGAAGGCGATAGGATGGCCGTTCTACTGAAGTACTGCTTCAATTCCGCATCCAGAAGCATCACACTCCACCACAAATATCTCTTCAAAGTTGGGTAGTTCTAATACTGGAGGAGTTGCTAGAGCCTTCTTCAAATTAGTGAAGGCTGTCTCGACTTCTTCATTCCAATGGAAGGAATTCTCTGTTGACCAGGGATTATTAACATTGATATTGTTATAATGACACCTATAATCTCTCCTATAATTGAGAGACTTCATAGAGTTAATAGCTAGATTACTTCCTAAATAGTCCTAGGAATTTTGTACATAAACCCTTGTTCCTATGTACACAAATACAAGTAATACAAATTATCTTCAACATTCAACACATTCAACACGGTATCAGAGCCCTATATGATTTAGGAACTGTTTTTTTTCGGCTGTTCTTTAATAGGAAAGAACACTAGCTGAGTGTGTACTCGCCCAAACAACAACATGTTTTGCTTTTCACCACCCACCTAGATTGCTTTAGTTCTGACCGGCAACTTCCACTGTGAAAGACTTGACATCAACCGCACCGCCACACCCTCTCTACCGTCTCCGCGCATGAGTATCACGCGCCACCCTCTGGCCAGTATTTTGTCTTGGTTCTATCTCCATCAGGGTCGCCGACCTCTTGCCTCTCCTCTGGTGGTGTCAGACGTACCTCTTACCTTCTGCCAGTACCCTTGCTTCCTTGGTGGTTTTAAAGCACATTTTTTTGAAAAACTTCTACTTACTCTATTGGCATTTTTCTGTTGGTTGTCCTGAGTAATACTAAAGAAGATGGAAGGAAAGAAGGTAATTATGTCGAGTTCTAATAATCCTTCACTTAAAATCAGTCCCATAAAACTTGATGGAACTAATTATCTTGCTTGGTCAAGATCCTGTTTGTTGTTCATCAAAGCTAGAGGATTACAGGGACATTAATGATGACAGTAAGAGACTCGATGTCAATAATTCTGATTATAATCAGTGGGAGTCTGAGAATTCTCTCGTCATGTCTTGGCTCATCAATTCAATGAAGTCGCAGATTGCGCGGACATACTTGCTGCTTGACACAGCAGCAAAGATATGGAAAGCTACTTCTCTGACCTATTCTCAAATAGGCAATAAAGCTCAAATTTTTGATCTTCGTAATAAATTGCACAACACGAAGCAAGGAGATATGACTGTTTCACAGTATTTTGCGAAGTTATGTGGGTTGTGGCAGGAATTAGACTATTATCAGGACTTTCAAGCATAATGCTCAAAAGACACTGCTAGATTCCAGAAAATGAGATAAGATCGGGTATTTGATTTTTTAGCAGGTCTTAACCCAGAGTATGATCATATACAAGGTACAATACGTGGAAAAGATCCTTTCCCTTCCGTTCAGCTCGCACATTCTCTAGTACAACAAGAAGAAAGTAGGCGAAATGTTATGCTACATACACCTATCATTGAAAAAGTAGGATTAGTAGCAAGTTCTAATGAAAAGTCGAAACCTGCAAATACCTTATCTAATAAGAATCACTTACACTGTGATTACTGGAAAATCAAGACATACCTAAGAAACTTGCTGGAAATTGCATGAAAGGCCTAATCAGAGTCGTGGAAAACGAGGCGGCTTAGTGGTAAGGGTTCAGGCTCACTTGGCTGATGGAAATGAAGTGTCTAAAACATCGTTAGTTGGGGGATTATCCAATGAGGACCTTCAGGCCTTAAGACAGCTTCTCTAAAAAACAAACTCTGCTTCCACAGTTGGTGCATCAAACCTTGCCAAATCAAGTATTGAGTACTACAATTCTAAAGATAATCCTTGTATTATAGACTCTGGAGCTAACAGACATATGACAGGCTCTCAAAAGAAATTTTTAACATACTCTCATGGAAACAACAGGGATAATGTTAGAATAGCAGATGGGTCTTTTACTTCCGTATCTGGTACATATTCTGTTAACTGTACTCCCAATATTACCCTATCCTCAGTACTTCACATACCCTATTTTCCTATTAATCTTCTCTCTGTCAGTTCTATCACTAAGGACCTTAATTGCAAAGTTGAAACAGGGCAGAGGATTGGAACTGGTAGACAGCAGGATGGCTTATATGTCTTGGAAGAAGAGCGCCCGACAGTTGCACATCAAGCGTCTTTTGGAAATGATGTGATTAATAAGGAAATTATACAGTGATATAGGCGGTTAGGACATCCCTCGTTTTTTTTTGTTTTAGCAAAACCTTATCCAAACTTGTTTAAAAGAACTTCTAATTCTTTGTTTTGTGAAGCATGTGAACTTGCTAAACACTAGAAATTCTTATCATTTATCAAATAATAAGAGTTTTGTTCCTTTTATGTTCACTTCGATGTTTTGGGTCCTACTCAAACTCCCTCTCTTGCTGGCCATAGATGGTTTGTGACCTTTATTGATTGTCGCACCCGATTGACGTGGGTTTATCTAATAAAAACCAAGAATGAAGTTTTTTCATGCTTCCAATCTTTTCACAATATGATTTGTCCTCAACATGATGATAGAGTTAAGATTTTACGGTCAGATAATGGAATGGAGTATATGGATGGCAAATTTCGTGCTTATCTAGATTTTAATACAATAGTACATCAAACTAGTTGTGCCTATGCTAGTGAATAGAATGGAGTTGTGAAAAGGAAAAATAGACACATTCTGGAGGTTGCGCGATCACTCATATTCACAATGAATCTTCCAAAGGAATATTGGGGTGATGCAGTCCTTTCAGCAGCCTATCTTATCAACAGAATGCCACTTCGAATTTTAGATTTTAAAAGCCCTGTTAAAATATTACAAGGTACAAACTATTATACTGTACCTCCAAGAGTCTTTGGGTGTGTTTGCTTAGTTCATGCTCGGAATGTTGGCAAGTTGGAGCCAAGAGCTTTGAAATGTTTGTTTGTTGGATATTCTCCCACACAAAAAGGATATAAGTGTTATCACCCCATGTCTAAGAAATACATTGTAAGTATAGATGTCACTTTTCTGGAGTATGAGTCCTATTTCATCACATCCCCAACTCCTCTTCAAGGGGAGAATGAGATTGAAGACGAAGTGTTGATTGACTCTAGAGATAACGTGATCCAAGGAGGAAGAACAATTCAGGGGGAGACAACTAGTTTTGTTTAAGAGGATCGAAATCGGCGCTTAGATAGACCAGACTTAAAGACATACTCAAGGCGAGATAAGACAAAAAAAGCCATCATGCAGTCTATGTCAATGCCATCCTCTTCCCTTGAAAACACTGGTGAGCTAGAATATGATTTAACTGATGATTTAGATAAGCCGATTGCTCTTCGAAAAGGTGTTAGAAGTTGCACCAAGTACCCAATTTTTAACTTTGTTACATATGACTCACTATCTCCTGCCTATAGAACCTTTGTCTTGTCTATTTCTTTTGTGTCTATTCCACAGGATTGGAGAAAAGCAATGCAAATTGTCCAATGGAAAGAAGCCATGATTGAAGAAATGAAGGCCTTGGCAAAAAATGAGACTTGGGAACTTGTCACTGCTCCAAAAGGAACACAGATGGTTGGCTGCAAATGGGTATTCACAGTGAAGCATAAGCCAAATGGATCCATTAAGAGGTACAAGGCGAGATTGGTAGCCAAAGGCTTTACTCAAACATATGGAGCGGACTATCAAGAAACCTTTGCTCCTGTTGCTAAGATGAATACAATCAGAATTTTACTCTCATGTGCAACTAACTTGGATTGGGACTTACAACAGTTCAATGTTAAAAATGCATTTCTTCACGGGGATCTGGAGGAGGTATATATAGAGATTCCTCCAGGGTTTGAAGATGAGAAGACACAAGGGAAAGTTTGTAGGTTAAAAAAGGCCTTGTATAGGCTGAAACAATCACCACGAGCATGGTTTGAAAAGTTCAATCAGGCTATGACCTCCTTTGGTTATCAACAAAGTAATGCGGATCATACCCTATTTATCAATCACTCCCACGATAAGATCACGCTTCTTATTGTCTATGTTGATGACATTATTGTAATTAGAAGTGATACAAAAGAGATGGCTAGGCAGAAGAAACTACTTGCTCAAGAATTTGAAATTAAGGATCTAGGAAAATTGCAATATTTCTTGGGAGTTGAAGTCGCTAGATCAAGAAGAGGAATCTTTATCTACCAGAGAAAATATGTCCTAGACTTATTAGAAGAAACCGGTATAATGGGTTGTAAACCAGCTAAATCTCCTATCAAAAGCAATCACAAACTGCAAGCAGGAACGAGTACATCAATGGACATGAGAAGATATCAGAGGTTATCTTCAAGCAGTGTATAGGGTATTGAGGTACCTTAAAACTACCTTTGGCAGAGGAATTATGTTTAAGAAAAATGACAATAAAACAGTTGAGGCTTATAAAGATGCAGATTGGGCAGGTTCAAGCATTGATAGAAGGTCAACCACTGGGTATTGCACTATGTTTTTGGGCAATCTTATCACTTAGAGAAGTAAGAAGCCATCAATTGTGGCTAGATCAAGTGCTGAGGCAAAGTTTAGAGCTATGCCTCACAATATATGTGAGCTCTTGTGGATTTGTATCAACCTAAATGATTTCAAAGGTAGGTGGCAAGGACTATGAAGCTCTATTATGATAATCATCATCACCATCATCATACTCAGTCTGAAATCCCGTAATAAAGCGAGGTCTGGGGAGGTTTGATAGTACGCAGCCTTACCCCTATATAGTAGAGAGGCTGTTTCCGGTAGACCCACATACAGATGTGACAATAAAAAGTGATGCAAGTTAAAGAGTAAATAAGTAAAACTTACACGCTAAATAATTATGTAAATAAAATTACAATAAATACATAAATAAATAAAATATAACCAAAGGATATACCTAATGGTGTCCAGATCTGCTAGTACCTGATAAGCTGCAAAGTCCGACTGAAATTAGAGAGTAACTATCCCAAGAGACCCACAACTATTTGAACAGATTGAAAACGGAAATTGGCAAAAGGTCGGATGTGTAAGAGGAGAGATCTAACTCAGATGCTTAGTTTTATAAGTGGAAGCATACACAGGAAAGCGAACAGATTGATAGGCACTTTATAAAGAAAATTTGGAAAGTGAGCTTATTTGCACCCTATATGTTCCCCCAGCCAAACAAATGGCAAATGTATTAACTAAAGGGTTGGCAAATGCACAATTTCAAGATGTTATAAGCAAGCTGGGAATGCAAGACATCTATGCACCTACCAGCTTGAGGAGGAGTGATCAAAATCAAAATAGTGATTTCAAAGAAATTATTTCCTAATCATAAAATAGGAAACTAGAGGATGTCATGGATATTTACTTGAGGAAATTGCTATAACTAGGGGATATTGCTGTAAAAAGGAAATATTTTAGTTACCTAAAATTAGGCTAGGACTTGTGTATATATTCAAAGGCACTTGTTGTGTAAAATAAGAAAAAAGATTACTTCTTTCTTCATTTCCTTTCGAGTTAGCACATCCTGATGTTTAGGGTCCATGTCTTGTTGTGTCCAAAACTAAGTTTTAATATTTTGTTACTTTTGTTGATGATTTCTCCCATAAACTTGGCTTTATTTAATGAAAGGTCGTTCTGAATTTTTTTTCCATTTTACTGCTTTTTGTACTGAAATAAAAATACAATTTAATGTTTGCACTTTGAGAAGTGATAATGCCAAAAATTATTTTTCTATATCGTTCCAGACGTACATGATCTAGATTGACATTCTTCATCAATCCTCATATATTAACACACTACCTCAAAATGTTGTCATTGAAAGGAAAAATCAGCATATCCTTGAAACAATCAGAGCACACTTATTCTAAATGCATTCGAACCATTTTGGGTCAATACGAAAATCATAGCTTGTTTTTGGATCAACCATATGCCTTTATCTGTTCTTCATGGTGAGATTACTTATACTATTCTTTTTCCTACTAAACTCTCGTTCCTTATTACACCATGATTTTTAGTACTACTTATTTATTTGTGATGTTCGTCCTTAAATCATTATGCTAAATCCTAAATCCTTAAAATGTGTTTTTCTAGGCTATTCTCGTCTACAAAAAAGGGTATCAGTACTATCCAAATCTTACAAATATCTTGTGTCAGTTGACTTGATCTTTTCTCAAATACATTCCTTTCTTTCCTAATTCTTCGATTTTTAAGGAAGATGATGATCTGTTAGCTTACAAGATTACCTATCAAAGCACAAATGTTATCTCTACATATGATACTCCTACAAAACCATAATCACCGCCTATTCGCTTGGTCTATTCTAAAAGACAAGATCATCCTAGTACAAGTTCAATACCTGTCTCTTTTTCAACATCAAATCCAACAATCGATGATTCTGATCTCCTAATTAATCTTTGCAAAGGTAAAGTCATTGCACTAATCCTATTTCCTCTTTAGTTTCTTATCATCATTTGTCTTCCTCTAGTTCATTTGTTATCCCACTTGATTCCATAACTGTTTCGAGAACTATTCATAAAGCCTTATCTCATCTTGGTTGGCTTGATCCTATGATAAAAAGAGATGAATGCTTTTAATGTTAATAGTACAATTAATGAACTTACCTATCGAAAAGAAGGCTATTGGATATGAATGGGTGTTTGCAGTTAGAGTCGATTCTGATGAATCTGTGGCTCGACCTGAAACACGGTTTATGACAAAAGGCTATGCTCACACCTATGGTGTCGATGATTATGATACTTTCTCTCCTATTGCTAACTTGAACTCTATCAGTCCATTCATTTCTATGGAAACTACTGATGATTGACCCCTACTTTAGTAAGTCAAATACCTTCATACATAGTGACCTTTTGGAGAAAGTGCACATAGAACAAGCACCATAGTTTGTTGCTCAGAGGGAGTATGGGAAAGTTTACCGTCTTCAAAAATCTTTATACAATTTAAAACATAATCCTCGTGCTTGGTTTAAAATTGTAGTCAAGCAATGGAGAAATTTGGCATAAATAAGAGCCTATCCAACCATTTGGTATTCTATAAACGTTATGTATCTGGAATTATTCTCCTTGATGTGTATTTGAATGATATTGCCATTACTAATAATGATAATATAGGCATTTCATCTTTGAAATAGTTCACAGTCAGTTTCATACAAAAGAATTATGTGTTTTGAAATGATTTTTGAGAGTAGAGGTTACAAGAATCAAGAAAGGCAATTTCTTGTCTCAAATGAAGTATGTACTTGATATGTTAATTGAGAACCGAAAAATGGGAGCTAAGCCATGTAATGTTCAAATGTTTCCTAATTTACAACTCACCAAAAATAGGGATTTGTTTGAAAACTGTGAGAAATATATGAAATTGGTTGAAAAATTGAATTATCTTATAGTTACTAGCCTAGATATTGCATATTCTATCAGTGTCGTAAGTTAATTTGTATTCTCCAACTATTCATCATTGGACTCTCATTAAAACAAATCTTATGCTAAATAAAGGGAGCTCCTGATCTAAGGATACTATATAAAAATCATGGACATATTCATATTGAGTGTTTCTCAAATGTTGATTGGGTAAGCTGGGTAAGCTCTAAGATTGATCGAAAATTCACAACTGGCTACTACATCTTTGTTTGAGGAAATTTAAACTCATAGAAAAGCAAAAGGCAACATGTTGTGTCCAGATCCAGTGCAAAATTTGAATATAGAGTTATCGCACAGTTATTTTCTAAGATAATATGGATATATCAGCTCTTAATAGAAACTAGTTTTAAACCCTCAATACTAGCAAAGTTGTGGTGTGATAATCAAGCTGCTCTATATATTGCTTCTAACCTAGTGCTTCAAGAACAAACTAGACCTACAACAACAACAACCCAGTAAAAATCCCGCTAATATGCAGGATCTGAAGAGATCCAATAATACATAGTCTTATTCCTAACTAGTAGAGAGGTTGTTTCTAATAGACCCATATGAAATATATATACATGCATATACATAATTAAATAATAATAATATGTTAAATAAAAATATAAAAATAAGTAATAAAATAAATAATAAAATAAATATAGAAAAAGGTAAAGAGTAAAAATAAGAGATAAAATAAGTAAATAAATACACAAACAAAAAATAAAACAAGTACATAAATGAATCAAACAAGTCATTACAAGTAACAAGAACAAACTAAACATATTGAGATAAACTGCCACTACGTTTGGAAAAAAATGCAACAAAACTTTATCTTTAAAGAATATATCAAACTAGAGAACAACTTGGTAATATTTTCACAAAAGTTCTAAATAAAGCTCGAATCAGTTATATTTGTAACAAGTTGATCATGATTAATATCTATACTCTAACTTGAAGGAGAGTGTTATAGATTACATAACATGATATCAGATATTCAAATCTCATATAAGATTGTAACAAATAGTATAAGCTTAATTATAGGGATAGTATTATGTAATTAGTACATTTTTTATTATGAGAGAATACTTTTTATCTATCTTTTCGTAACACTAACGCTTTCAAGTGTCCTAGAAAGAATTATCAACTTACCAGATATTGTACAATCAAAGGAACTGCAATTGTAGGATCGAGATTCCCAACAATTACAATAGTAAAAGTTGAAGGATCCTTAAAACAACTGTTAAAATATTCGCAAGCGTTTATGGGATCAACTTTTTGCAAGTCGTTTATTCTAATAGGCTGCAAAAACATAACCAAACAAAGATTATTTGTTAGCTTTTACAGTTTCAAATTTTTGCAGTTCATTCTAACAAGTTCTGAAAACATAAGCAAGCAAAAGCAATAAAGAGAGGTTGATCTCGAAAGTGCAAACTTCACATATGAAATACTACATACCCTGAAAAAATACGAATTCCCATAGTTGATCTCTTTCACTCGGTTAGCAAATGCGGTATATGGATCTCTTTCCTGAGCACGAACTGCTTCCTCTGCCATTTGCATCACGATTTTGACATCTTCTTCTCCAGGTGTCAAGTTTGTTGTAAACAGTAGATAAACAAGCTGTGTAAATAAAAAGATCATGATTATGATGGCAACATAGACAATAAAGACAACGGCTCCAAGAATCATGACATTCCAAACAGGAGCATAAGCTGATATGGGATCGAGTTTGAGATCAAGTTACTAGCAGTATCATAGAGAAATTGATCCCCAAAACCTTAGAGACATTAGATTTGTGAGTCTTAAGACCCTTACAGCCTACGATGAAAAATGCAATGAAGGCATAAAGAAACAGAGTGAACCTTCAAATCTCAATCGAACACTAATTTTTGGGATGAGAAATTCCATGCCTTCATAACTAAGGTCATTAACATATATACATGAGATTTGAATGGAAAAATGTCAAAAAGTAAGGATAATGGATCGCAAACCATATTGCCACAAACCAGTAACTGAAATTAACACATGAAATTAGCTTCCACTAAGCTTCCACCACTTCTCCACTTGTCTCTGCCAATTGTCCCACGTTGTCCTCAGATTGCAAAACAGCATTGATACACAAGTAAAGACCTTGCTGCTTCCACTATGGAGCTTGTATCATTACACTCCTTTAAACCAAGCTTGCCCTCAAGTAAGAATGATGGATTGCACTGCTTCATGTCGTCCATGGCTTCCCATGATGCATCAGCTGGCTATAGACCATCCCAATGTACCAACACTTGTCACACTCCTGAGTGAACCCGAGACCCTAAGATGGCCACCAAAGTTTGGTGAACTGCCCCATCTCTTATAGTGGGAATAGTCAGTGTTGTAGGCAATGGCCCCATAAGCTTTTTTAAACAAGATATCATGCACCACAAGCTGTAATTTTCACCCCTGAGGGAGACCCAAACGATAAGTCACGGAGCCAATTCTTGCCTCGACTAGAAACAAATCATAGAACATAGGGCTTAGTTTTCTTCCTGTTCAAGAAACCAATGATAGTTGACAGTACAGTTGCAGCTTAAGTAGCACCATATCCCCCCACGTTGAAGTCCACCTCGCACCGACTGAAGTCATGACGATGTTTCATAACAACTTGAGCTTATTGTAGCCGTGCGCAAATGTCTTGGAGCATTTCATCTCTGCCTCTAAGAACCAAGTCCACTACCTCGACCTTGGCCACGCCTAAGTAATAGGTTAGCAAACACGATAGTGACAGACCATACGCCACCTCAAATGGGGTTGTACGCAAGGTAGTATGGTAGCTTGTGTTGTAGCAAAATTCTACCCATGATAACTAGTCCACAATTTGCGAGGATGGTTTAAAGTCTAAGAAGCACAGAAACGGACACGGACACGGACATGAACACAGACACGAGGACACACCAACTTCTAAAATTTGGTGGACACGAACACGGCATATATATATATTATAAAATTTATAATTAAGAAAAAAATTCAGAATTCATAATATGATATGTATTGATTAATGTGTTTCAAAACTTTCAACATCTTGACAGTTCATACATATTTGGTACACTATAAGCCTCTCTAAAAAAACATGGAGCATATAATCCATTAAGCAATTTGTCTACAATCTCCTATCCAAAAGTAGAATTAGTCATTCACAGAGGTATTTACAATCAAAAAATCTAACTAAAGTATCCACCCTCTAATCACTTTACTCTCAAACATTGGCATTGCTTTCATCAGCAAAGATCATACTCTCCAACTCTGGTTCATCAAGTGAAAGATTGGCAACTTCAAAGATTTCATGATCATCATCAATTGATGAAAACTAATCTTCTGCAATATCCCACATCATTGCTTCTCCTTCTTTATATTGTGAAGATTTTCTTGAAAAGAGTCGCAAATTAGTATGAATGTATACTAAACTCTCAGCACGCTTAGGTTTGATCTTGTTCCTTTAAAGAGAGTGAAAAAAAAGAGTAAGTACTCCAATTTCTTTTACAACAAGATGAAGATGATGGTTGTCCAAGTAACTTGAGAGCAATCTTTTGAAGAATTAGAGCATGAACACCATGAACTAGCCACCAAGATTTTGCATCAAGGATACCTCTACCATTTATAGAGTCATAATCATCAAACCCTTGTCTACCATCCGAAAAATTAGCAAACTCAATGTTCACTTTTCTCTTATCTTCTACATCAGGAAAGTACCTCCTCAAACATTTCAATCTCTCATTGGTGAGCTCCACATCTTGATGTGGTGGAACTCGTTTTGAGTCTTTACTTAACCATTCATGGCTATAATACGTATATTAGTTGTAAGAAAAAAATGTTATAAATTATTCAGCAATTACTATTTATTTATCTCTAATAGAAAAGAAAGTATCTAAATTTGAATAAACACCTTGGATTCAAAAAATGAGATAAACAATAAAGAGGGGTACTACTTTTTGTCCAATGCTCAATTAAGATTTGGTGGATCACTTCATAGAAAGTTGAAGATTCATTGTTATCCTTTCTTTCAAAAAGATATATGGCCTTTCTTACTTTTTCAATCATGGAATCCCACATCTCACACACCAAATGGAGAGTAGATACATCCATATTTGTGCTTCTTAAAACATCATAGATAGGATTCGTGAAAGAATGAATGAAATCAATCTTTTGCCACCAACTATCACTTAGTATCTTCTCTTTGACAAATTCAGTTTTGCCAACATTATCTTCCTTGTAAGCATACCATTTTTCACTTGTCACCATCTCTTCGAGCCCATGTTTGAGAAGTTTAAATCGCTTCAACATCACTATTGTAGAGACAAATCGAGTAGAACCAACATTAAGTAACTTCAATGAAGCAAACTCATTAAAGATGGACAACCTCATATAGTGATTAACAATGAAGTTCTTAATAAAAGAAACATCGTCAGCAATTTGTGAAATCCAAGAACATTCTTAATACACGAGATTGTTCCTTTCTGTATTCTTAGCCGAACAAATGCTCATCAAAGCAAGGTTAAGAGCGTGGACAACACAAAGAGTCCAAAAAACAGTTGGAAACTTTGCCTCAATCATTAAACCAGCCGCCTTACAAATCGGTGCGTCGTTCGTCACAATTTGCACGACATTATAAAAACCAACTTCCATAATCACATCTCTCATTTGCTTAGCTATAAAATCCTTTTCCTTGATACCACTTGGAGCAATCAATTACTTTCAAAAACATTGGCCCACTTTCAGTCACAGCCATAAAGTTGAGAAGAGGTCTTCTTTGTGGATCACTCCACCCATCACTTACAATGCCTACTCCTTTTTGATTTCATGTATTCCTTATAGGTTGAAGAAGCTTCTCAACATGTTTTCTTTCTTTGTCAAGTAAAATTGTTCTCAACTTGTTGTAGCCCGGAGGAACATAAGCACTAATATAATTATTAACGGCAAAAGAGAAAGTTTTGATGAAATGAGGATTCATTGCAAAATAAAAAGGTAATCCTGAAGAGTAAAACATTCTAGCAATCTCAAGATCTAAATTTTCTCTAGCTTACATATTGAAAGCATCCTCTAAAGGTCCTGATGTTGCTCTTTTCTTTCTTGAACCAAAACTACTAGTACATGATGCTTCACCAGTTAAGAAATTTTGACATTGACTAAATAAGGATGGAAGAGGGACAAGTCTTGCCTTGAAATTTTCAATCAACAATATAACTTCATTGTCAATTTTTTTAAGTTCTGTCACCTTTGAGGATTGAATGTCACCACAAACTTGAATTCCTTGCCTGACAATTTTAACAGGTGCGCCTTTACCCTAGTGTAAAAACCTCTAAATGAGCTATGGAAAAAACTACACTCAAACTCAAAGTTTCCACCACCATCTGTTTTATTTTTCTTCACCACATATTTCCATAGAGGTTTTTCTGGATTTTCTTGTTCAGCACCACTACTAGAAGCCATAAAAAAAGGAGAATAGTGGATTGAAATACCTAATTAAGCTACCAAATTGTATTAACAAACAAGTAAACAATATCACGAAACAACAAAGTGTTTTTATGTCAATGAAGAAAGTAAGACAAGAAAAGCAACTTTCAACCAAACACATTTCTGATTTCAAAATCACACATGAAGATTGCTACTTCTGAAAAAAGAGAGAAGGGCAACATCGAGACCTCTAGAGGATGCTTTCAACATGCAAGCTAGAGAAAATTTAGATCTTTAGATTGCTAAAATGTTTCTCTCTTCAAGATTGCCTTTTCATCTTGTAAGGAATCCTCATTTTATCAAAGCTTTCTCTTTTACCCTAATAATTATATTAGTGCTTATGTTCCTCCGGGCTACAACAAGTTGAGAAAGACTTTACCTGACAAAGAAAGAGAACGTGTTGAGAAGCTTCTTTAACCTATAAGGAATACATAGAATCAAAAAGGAGTGACCATTGTAAGTGATGAGTGGAGTGATCCACAAAGAAGATCTCTTCTCAACTTTATGGCTGTGACTAAAAGTGGGCCAATGTTTCTGAAAGCAATTGATTGCTCCAATAATATCAAGGACAAGGATTTTATAGCCAAGCAAATGAGAGATGTGATTATAGAAGCTGGTTTTTATAATGTCGTGTAAATTGTGACGAACAACGCACTGGTTTATGGGGTGGTTGGTTTAATGATTAAGGAAAATTTTCCAACTGTTTTTTGAACTCCTTGTGTTGTCCACACTCTTAACCTTGCTTTGAAGAGCATTTGTGCAGCTAAGAATACAAAAAGGAACAATCTCGTGTATCAAGAATGTTCTTGGATTTCACAAATTGCTGACGATGTTTCTTTTATTAAGAACTTCATTGTTAATCACCATATGAGGTTGTCCATCTTTAATGAGTTTGCTTC
>JANKOD010000192.1:9600438-9615846 GCA_026284645.1 Erythroxylum acuminatum
CAAACTAAAACCTCAAAATAATTTAAACATGCCTCAAAATAATTTAAACATGCTTATTACGAATCGGGGCCCAACATATATGCATGTCCTCAGTGTGTTTAAGCATGTTTCTAGTCTTCAAATTAATTTGAATAAAAGTCATTTCCTATTGTCTAAAGGTGCAGCCAACTTGGAAACCACTATTACAAAGGCAACAGGCATGAAATTGCAATATCCTCCTCTCCTCTACCTTGGTCTTCTAGTGTCGACAAAGAGGTTAAACTATTCTGATTATCACCTTCTCTTAGACAGGATCCAGAAGAGAGTAAAGTCATGGGTGAATAAATCGCTTTCCTATGTGGGTAAGCTTCAGTTTGTTAAATCAGTTCTTAATTCTTTGCCTGTGTATTGGAGCTCTCATATCTTCTTATCTCAAACCATTATCAAAACGATCGAAAGGATTCTTAGATCCTTCTTATGGAGTCACTCGAATGGCAACCCTGGAGCAGCGAAGGTGAAATGGGCTGACATATGTTTTCTGAAACAAGAAGGAGGTCTGAGCATCCTCTCCATCAAAGCTCCTAACCATTCTCTGATTCTTAAGAGATTCTGGTGGGTATTGGAAGACAAGAAGAGCCTGTGGATAAAGTGGTTACATGTTTACTTCCTTAGAGGGAACAACATATGGGCTATTAAACCAAAAGCTACACATTCTTTTTACCTCACTCAACTACAACATGAGAGTTCATGTGAAATTAAGGATGGTCGTTTGGTTTCCTTATGGTATGACAATTGGTCTAGCAGGGCCCCTTAATACAACTGACGAATCTTTCAAGAGCTTCCTCTTCATTTCCATTAAAAATATGGATGAGATACTTTATTGACATAAACTCATGGAATTTTCCTAGAATTCTAATGCATTTTTAGCCTAGCTACCCTCCCACACCTTATGAACCTGACGTCTTCTTCTGGAAAGGAATTCCACTTGGCAAACTCACAAAGAGAATCATATGTGATAATTTACGTGGGCATCGATCCACAGTTTCTTGGGCTACTACGATATGGAGTAAGCATCTAACGCCAAAGATATCTTTCATCTTCTGGCTAGCCATCCATAACAAACTATCTACAGCAGACCGAATACCGTATGTGCAAATGGACAAATATTGTCCCATGTGCTCCTTGTATATTGAATCTTGTAACCACCTTTTTTTTTAATGTCATTTCAACAAAACAGTATAAGAATACGTTGCTACTCTATGTTCTTGAACAGATCCTGGGATATCTATTTTAGATATTACTAATGGTCTCTCAACGCAATTACCTGTTCATATTATTGTCTTGGGAGTTTGTATCTACTTGCTTTGGAGGGAACAGAATCCTCGACGTTTCAAGAACAAATCATCTACTAAAGAATGTTTGATCTCCTTAATAATTGCTGAAATTCGGGAGCTTGTTATGACTAAGAAACTACAACTAACTTGCAGCTCAAATGTTCCTTCCTATTTACGTATATAGAGATCTGTTTGAAAAGCAGTTCATGGTAGAGCTTCTACGAGTGGGAGCAGGTAGCCCGAAGCAGCATTGTATAGAACAGAAACCTCCCTTCAAACTGGAAGAAGATCCTTTTTCATTGTCATGGGAATGCTGGCGCTGGCCAGATGGAAGAAAGTAACGCAAGACGATTGTTAAAGGCGCCAAGGACTTGACATTACTGCCACACCTTGTTCCACTTGGTTAACGAAGTTTTAAAGTTCTAAATTGCTATACGTTGGAGATTGGATATCTTAGTCTCTGTAACTTTATCCTTCTTTATTAATTCAATTTTCTATTTTCAAAAAAAAATATTCGATACGTTCAAGTATCACAAACATTAGGAGTATAAAATAGGTCCCCTTAATTCACTTTTCAACTTTCTTTTTCATTTGCCAAAAGTTCAACATTCAACTTACCAACTTTCTTTTATAATTACTATTATATGAATATAAATTTATTTTATTAGAGAAACAATTGCATTTTCTGAGAAAGTATAGTTAAGGTATAGTTCTAAGTCATTGAGAGAGTACAGGCACGCTCTACCTAGTGCCGGTCATTTTCCCATTTGAATCTCAGTGATGAAAAGATTCTATTCCTATGAATTGCCCCTGTTAATCCCAACTAGGCTCATTTCTATCTCCACGGGGGTGCATAAGCATTAGCTAAGTAACAATGTTGCAATTACCACTAATCCAACAACATGGTAGACACAATTAACAAAATGAACCGGACTCCCTATGATTGAAATGAACAAGAAGTGTACAAGCTTTCATGTAGTAACATTGTATTCAAATGGTCCAATGCAAAAGAACATAGCATGTCTAATAAATAAAAGTTTGGGAACGGTCTATACCCACGATTACACCGAGTTCCCAAAACATGCATGTCATAAAAACTGTACAACAGACACCCATCAAGAGATGCTCGTGTCTTTCAGAAATGAGCAGACTAAGTAATAAACTTTGCACCCTAAAGAAAGAAACTGTGAAACTATGTACACTTACGTTCACAAAGGGAGAACACCTGAATTGAAGCCATGAATATAAGATATGCATATGAGCAAAAGGTTTTCAACAGATCACATATCATATTAACTTTGGTAGCCCATTAAAAGCCATCAGAGATCCATGTATGTTCTGTTCCTTTCTTCTGCATTACCAATCTCCATTTAACTCTAGGTTGACGAGCCATACACCTGCCAATAAGGGCGCTGGCACTGTGGCGATCAACACCATGGTGGAAGAGCAAGGTAACAGCTGATAAGTTGACACATTCATCCAATATACAGGAAATGAACCACCAAGTAACATTACTGTCTTGGAGCACTAATTGCGCATTCAATTCTTTAAGACTTTTCATCCCTCCTCTTCTCCGAAAACCACTAGTAGAGAAACAGGTCTCCATTTCAGACCACACGCGAGACCCCAGCACAAGAGAGCGTGTATTTGGAAACGCATCAAATAATCCCTCTAGACTAAGCTTCATCAGTTCATTAGGTTGGATGACTTTCAAGGAATCTACTACTAGCTTTGTAATTTTGCTATTTGAAGGAAATGAACTTATGAGGGCAGAAAGATTTGCTGATTGGAGCTTGAGGTTCTCCAAACTAAGAAATTCTTTTATTTCTAAATTGTTTGCTTCCTCAAGAGAAAGATATAAATTACACAACTGTGGAGTTTCAAGGACAAGGGATTTGGGCTTGACACATTTTAGCTTGAGCTCCACAAGGTTCGGTGCAAATATGGCAACTGAAAGCGGAGCATTGGACACTGTCCAATAACATTTTTTGAGGCATAAGAGATTAATCTTTGGTTCTTTAAGTCCTCCAACTCCAATCAAATTTAGAACTTGCAGGCCAGGAAAGCAATAATTAACCTGGGTTAGGTCTTCATCATCTAGCCTAATGAACTCTAGTGTCAAACTTGTGAGCTTGGGTATTGGGTTTAGACCATCCACTGATAGCCAAGCATTCTTCACCTCAAGTCTCAGAAGATCTTCACCTGTAGGTGGAGATAAAGAAGTCATTCGTATGTATTGATAAAGTGTACTCGTCAAAATCAAAAACCAAAAAAACTTAATGCGAACTGTTAACACCTGGTTAAAGGGAGTAACTGAAAACCTTGATTTTTAGGTTCTATCACTGAGTGAGATGGAGAATCTTTCAAAATTTTAGCTTGTCATTGACTTATACCTAGTATCTTACATAGTTACATTTTGCTCTTCCCATAAAGAAAACCATAAGAATAGTTCATAAGCTTTCTCTTGAAGGTCCAGTACAGTAACCAATTACTTGACCAGATTATGAAAAATTAATCTGCGTTCTTTAATCAAATCTTAACAAGATAGAATCAAATAACCATCCAACTGTCGTCCAAACACGTAAGGATTCACTTTTTGTAAATTCATTACAGAACAAAATGCCAATAGAATCAGTTGCGATCATTCGTCATCTTCAAGCTAGCTGCATCTTACAACCTTTTTTTTTATAATTATTCCATACTATTGTGCTGACTGAGAAGTCCCTGAATAGCTACTAGGAATCAATCTCTACGGACATTTTAAGAAATTAGTCTCTCTTGCAACTTAGAATCAAGCTAACATCAACTAGGAATCCAATTAATCCCATCTCTTAACTACCATATCGAAAAGGCACCTCATACCAAAACCTCACACTTGTCAACGTTTCCAAAACCAATACAACCTCTTACTAAGAATGAAATTGTAAATGAAATAGACATGTACGAGCAAACTCACAGTACAAAGAAATCAACGCCAAGATATCCGATTTTCGCCAACAAGACTGAACCCAAAAGTCCGAAATCGACAACGACCTCAAGTCTCCAGAAACCCTCGGCAACCACTCTTTCACAAACGTGACATCCGTCAGATACAAGTCATCAGACTCGTCATCGACGTCGTCGTACGAAATTCCGGCAAGAGACTTATCAACGCCAATGGAAACAGATTCGACGGACCTCGAATTGTTAACCAGAGCATTGAAAATAGCCTTAAACGGTGTGATCGCCGATTTGGACTCCTGTGACCGGGACTGGAAGTACCGAGGAAAGGTGCAGAAGAAGTTGATCGACCGAACCTCCCGGGAGAGAGCGTTTAGGTATTTAGAAGCGACTCGGCACCGAGCGAGATCGGCAGAATCGGCGAGTCGACTCAGAATCTCGGTGATTAATGATGGCGGTAGATCATCCATAGAATACAAAAGAGATGGTTCGGGTTTTTATTGGTCGCGCAATATTTATTTCTATTAGGCGCGTGTGATTCGTAACGAGGCCAGTATTTTGACAGAAATAACAATACTACCATACCAACCAAAAATTTCCTTTTTTCGAGAAAAAGAGGGTTAAAAAAAAGCTTCTGAAGTCCAAGTCTGGTTTTAACATCGGACCAGACTAGCCATTGTGACCGGAACAAATGACTTTAACTCTGTGCTACTGTTGAAAACAGGGGCACAAGTTTTACGGCACAGGCGAGCCCTAACAAGTATGAATAAGCCTGTTTTTTGGTCCCATCTATATTTGTAACTTTTATAAATAAAAATAGTAATGAATCAATCAATTTTTTATTGTTGTCAAAAATTAATTATTATTTTTATTCTTAAAATTAATAAATTTGTTTAATTTCACTAATAAAATATATTTGTCAAATTTTATATTTTTTATTTATCTCTTTCCAGTTCAATTGAAAATTTTTGTTTTAAATTATTATTATTAAAAACTAATTATAAAAAGCCAAATTTGTTTAATGAATTGAATGATTAATTAGTATAGATATGTATTTTTGCTTAAGTTAATTTAAGAATACGTCAAAGAATGATGTTTAAAGAAAAACATTGAAAAAGAACTTATAACAAAGTTTGAGCCTCTTCTTCAAACATACTTAAAGTTAGAGTCTCTTTAAGTGTTCTTTTTTAAAATACTTAAACTTTTACGAGTCTTTAGATAATGCTCAAGAATTTAGAACTTTTTATGATGACAAGGAGAACTTCTTTCAAAAATATAATTTTAATTTTTGCTATTATTCTAAATTTTATATTATATTCAATCTTAATTTGAATTATTTGATTTATTATTATTTTATTATATATTAATAGACATTATAGGTTCATTCATTTTATTTCAATAAAATATTTTATTTTATAAAATATTTTACTTATTCTTATAATTTTAATTATTTATTTATTATATATTACTTTTATAATAGTTTAATAGCGATTAAACATTTAAACCTTTAATTTTTCTTTTGATTGGTCCAATGTCTATCCAGTTTTTAAAACAATCATTAATAACGAAGTAATTTGCATTTTTCTATTAATGGGATTGACTATTTATTTAGTTTAGTGTTCTTGAATTTAAAGTTAATACTTTTTTGTTTAACATAAAATAAGCTATTTAAGTACCCAAAGCAAATTGTGATTAAATCAAGTCATTTTTCAAATACATCTTATATTTAATAAAAGAAAGTGTAATATTCAAAAACTAAAATTTTCATTCTATTCTTTACTTTATTCCAATCTTTTGGCTAATGATACAAATTGGATAATGCTATTTATGTTGGATTTTTCTTATTATAAATGAACTAAAAGGTGTCAGAAATTTCAAGATTCATATTTCTCTATAGTTCTCATTAATATATAGAAAAAGAAGAGAGAGGAAATTTTCGAAATAGAATCCTTAATAATATCAAAACAAACAATTTCGATATCATTAATATTATCCGGTCAAAGATGTGATAAGATTGTGTATTAAGTCAATTATTGCATTTAGCCTAATTTAATTTTATATGAAAGATACTTGTTTAGAATGGAGAGATTTAATTTAACTTTTCTTATTATCATGTAACTCATTAGATACTCCATATTATGTTGAATAGAGATACATAACATTTCAAACACTTTCACGGTATCAGAGCATTCGTAAATTTTTAAAATGCTTGTTGTGTTGTCACTATGAGTAAGGACAACAATTCATCTTTTACCTTTGTTATTCTTGATATAGAGAGCCCTGTTATCTCTATCATGTTGGAGAAAACAACGATGAAAGAAGAGATAAATATATTGCCTAAGAAAACAGTGGTGAAAGAAAAGAAACGATACTGCTAAATGTTCGTATTATTAAAGGTGAAGAGGAGCCTATTAAATAGGCTTTACAACCTAACAAAGATAGAAACGTGTTGAGAACAAAAAAACTGAAATGTGCATAAAAATAGAAAGATTGTTGAGCAAAAATCTCAACGTCATCTCAATGTTCTACCTATCTCTAAAAATTTGACGCTATCATCTACATTATTTGACAACTGAATAACAGAACAAGTCCTTAAATTTTAAGTTAACACCTTCTTCCAACACTCCCCCTTCATTCGAATTTGGAGAGACCTAACTAACACAAAATTCTTCATACTTCTTCTGCAGTAGATTCTTGGTGAGAAGATCTACTGCTTGTTCATCTGTCTGGCAACTTGATAGTTGAACTTCCCCTTTACCTATTAGCTCCCTAGTAAAATGATGTTTAATCTCATTGTGTTTGGTCCTATTGTGAAAAACATGATTCTTTGCTAACATTATTGTTGATTTGTTGTTATAGAATAAGTCAGTACTTTTGCTCATAACCTAGGTCACCTAGAATTCTCTTTAGCCATACTGCCTGACATGTTGCTAAAGTTATTGCAACATATTCAGCTTCTGTGGATGAAAGAGCCACAATAGCTTTTTTTTGGAACTATATGAAACAATTCCTAACCCTAAGTGAAGCGGCTTCCTGACCTGCTTCTTCGATCATCAACAACTCTTGCCTAGTCATTGTCATAATATTCTTTGAGGCTAAACGAAATTGCTTTCTAATATCATATCCCCATAGCTTTTGTTCTAGTTAAGTATCGAAGTACTCTCTCAGTTGTACGAAAATGGTGATTAGTAGGCTGATGCATAAATCTAGAGAGTACACCTATCGAGAAGCTGATGTCTGGATGTGAATATGTCACATATATAAGACAACTAATTAGAATTCGATACTGAGCACCATCAACTTGCTCAGTTCCATGGCTTCTTTGCAATCCTTCATGTTGCATTTCTTCATAATGTCATCAATGTACTTTTTTTTAGATATAAGTATTCCTTCCTTGCTTTGAATAACTTCTAATCCCAAGAAGCAATATAATTCACCCAAATTTGTCATCTCGAACATTGACTTCATGGAGATTTTAAATTCACATATAAGCTAATTTGATGAACTAGTGTAAATCATGTCATCAATATATAAACTTACTATCAACAAATCAGTAATACCTTGCTTCTTAACGTACAAGTTTGGTTCATGTATACTGCTCTCGAAGCCCTTTACTTGAAAGAACTCATTAATTTTACTGTACCACGCTCTTAGGGACTTTTTGAACCTATAGAATGCCTTCTTCAACCGAAGCACTTTGTCTGGTTTGCTTGAACTTTTGAATCCAGGAGGCTTACATACACTTCATCATGTAATTCTCCATTTAAGAAGGCTGACTTAACTTCAAACTGATAAACTTCCCATTGCTTTTGAGCTGGTAGTGCCAAAATAAGTCAAACAGTTTCAAATCGAGCTACTGATGAGAAGGTTTACTCATAGTCCACTCCCTGTTGTTGAGCATATCCCTTACTACTAGTCGTGCTTTATACTTTTGAATACTGCCATCAACTATGAACTTTGTTTTAAAATCCACTTCAATCCAATGCAATTTTTACCTTTAGGAAGATCAGTTAGCTCCTATGTCTTATTGCGTTGTATGGACATTAGTTCTTCTTCCATTGCATCTCTCCATTCCTGCTTTTCCATAGTTTCTTCCATTGTGATCGAATCCCCAACACATAGATCCATTGATGATGTAGCCTCTCCCCTAATTTCAAATTGACATCGAGGAATTCTGTCACGTTCACTTCTGTGTAGTTGAGTTAACTTCATTGGAATTGATTCATTGGGAGGAGACTCTTTAGATAAAGAGGTCGCGCTTCACGATGGACTTGTTCTTACTAGTGTCGAGTTCTATGAATTAATCGAAGTTGCTACCTATTTTTTAACTTTGACTTCTCCTTTCTCTTCTTCAGTTGATGTCTTTTGATTCTTATTTTTGCTTTCCCACTTTCAGGCTACCTGCTCATCAAACATTACATTTCTACTCATGGCTATGCACTCCTTTATAGGGTCATAAAGGTGGTAAGCTTTATAGTTAGTACAATAACCCAAAAATATAAATTTTTGTGATTTAGCTTCTAACTTATGCTTATCTCATGTTTTCAAACCATAAAATACATAGCCAAAGACACGTAAATGACTCACTAATGACTTGTTACCACTCCAAGCTTCATAAAGAGTTTGATTCCACACAACTTATGTGGGTGAGATATTTACAAGATACACATTTGTTGCCACACCTTCTACCCATAAACTGTTAAGAAGCCCTTTAGATTTCATTACTGCACGAGCCATTTCAACTATTGTCTGATTCTTTCGCTCAACTACTCCGTTTTGCTCCGGAGTATGAGGTGTTGTCAATTCCCTTTTGATTCCTTGCTCCTCACAAAATTTTAAGAACTCCTCTGAGAGGAATTCTCGACCTCGATCTGTACTAAAGCCTTCATAATTTTTTCACTTTGCCTTTTTTCCATAACTTTGAAATTTTGAAATGCTCAAAAGTTTTTGATTTCGATTTTAAAAAATGCACCCAACTCATTCGATTATAATCATCAGTAAATAATAAGAAGTATTTACTTCTGAGAGAGACTCACTTTTCATGGGTTCGAAAAATTCAGCATGAAATAGTTCTCAAAAGTTCAATCCCTCGCCTAGCTTTTCCAATTGGAATAACCTTCTTTGCTTGTTTCCCAAGCACACATCCTTCGTATAGCTTCCTTTGTATAGAGATCGAGGGGAGGCCTCTAACCATATGCTTATTTCTTAACAGTTGTAAACCCTTGTTGTTCAAGTGACCATACCTCAAGTGTCACAGCTCACTGGCGTCTTACTCCTCGTTAACCAAAGCCACGCCTCTGTGTTCACAGAAAAATCCAAAGGAAACATTCTATTTGGAGACATATTAGCATGAACAGGCACTTTTCTAGATGTCTCATTCTTTATCACACATCACGATCCATTAAATATCACAGAGTATTCACATTCAACTAGTTGAGCCACACTTGTCAAATTATGAGCTAGACAGGGAGCATAATGCCAATCTTTAATAAACTTTGCATGGTTATCTATCATTACCATGCCTGCCCCAAGTCCTTCTATCTGAAGTTGCTTGTCATCTTCCAACCGCACTTGAGTTTTGATTGACTCGTCCAGCTCCTTAAATTTAGATCTATCTCCAGTCATATGATGCAAGCACCCGCTATCAAGATACCAGATATCATTGATCAACCAATCTTTAGAAGTGTGAGCCATGAACAAGTAGTCATCTTGTTCCTCTTCTTCTTCTACATAATGGACTTCTTCTTGTTTATACCAACAAAACTTCTCTATATGTCTAAATTTTTTGCAGTAAGAGCATTGGAATGAGATGTTACGACCTCTCCCCTTCCTCAGAATCCACCACGACCTCTATCATTTCCTCTTTGATTGGAGGATTCTGCTTCTTCTTCATTTTGAAAGGCTTTTTTCTTCTTCCTTCATTGTTGTCCTGTTAATCCTGACCTTATGTGCTTGCAATGAACCTATTAATTCATCAAACAAAAAAATGGACAGATCTTTAAACTCCTCGATTGCTGCTATGACATGATCAAACTTAGATGTTAAACTTTTTAAAACTTTGGCAACTATTGTTTCATTAGTAATTTTTTCTCTGTAAGAACTCATATGGCTCACAATAGCAGAAATATGTGCCAAATACTCTTGTACAGATTCATTACCTTTCATACTAGAAGTTTCAAATTCACATCGAAAGGACTAGAGCTTAACGGTGATCACTTTTGTTGATCCTTGGAATTTTGTTTTCAGGATAGACCATGCTTGCTTAGTGGTAGTTGCCGTAGCTATTCGCGAGAAAATTGCTTTTACCTACTGCTTACTGGATAAAAAAAACAACGCTTTGGCGTCTTGTTTCTAATTCTCCATCTGTCTTGTCTCATCGTCATCACTTGTTTCTACACAGCCATTTTCCACATAATCCTAAAGATCTTGAGATTTGAACAATGTTTTCATTTTAAAGCTCCGATACTCACATGCATCTCCCTTGAAGATTGGAATTTATGGTGTAGACAAACTAACTACATTTGAGTTTGCTGCCATATTTGAAAAAATCAAGTTCCCAGTTCAGACGGAACTGACTCTGATACCAAAATTGTTCGAGAAAGCAGCGATGAAAGAATAGATAAATATATTGCTAAGGAAAATAGTGATGAAAGAAAAGAAACGATACTGCTAATCGTTCGTATGATTGAAGGTGAAGAGGACCCTATTAAATAGGCTTTACAACCTAACAGAGATAGAAACTTGCTGGGAATAAAAAACAGAAATATGCTTAAAAACAGAAAGATTGTTGAGCAAAAATCTCAACGTTATATCGACGTTCTACCTATCTCTAAAAATTTGGTGCTATCATCTATCTTATTTGGCAACTGAATAACAAAACAAATCCCTAAAAATTCGACTTAGCTACCGCTCCCAACATATCCTTCTGATAACCCTTGTGAGTGACATTCTTATTGGCTTTGATGATTATAACTAGTGGGCACTTGCCATGAGGCTTGACAATGGCCCTCAAATGAAAAAATAAATATGGTTTTTTCAATGGCTCCCTTCCCATGTTTGAATTCACTCATTTTGATTTTGCTTGACGGAATCGTGTTAACAATATTGTCATGATATGGATTCTTAATTCCGTCCATTGTTTACTTACTCATATTGTTCTCTATGTCACCTCTACCGCTATGGTTTGGGTTGATTGAAAAGCCCATTTTTCTATCAATAGTGGCACACGCATATATGAGCTCGAGAAATGGATTGTCATTCTTTAACAATAAGATAGTTCTATTGCTCAATATTTCATTAAACTCTGTACTTTCTAGGACTAGTTATTTCTTATCTAATAGAACCAACTATTTCTTGATTGGGGCAATAAGGTCATGAAATATTTTTTAATAATTTTCCAATCTAATTAGGGTTTTAAAATATAATAGTATATAATGTAGAAAATCTTTTTTTTCTATACACGCTAGTGGAATAGTAACAAAAATTACAATAATGGAGAATTATAAAAAAGATGGGGTTATTTTGAAGAGTGAGATCAAACTAATTATATGGAATATTATATATATATATATATTCAATTTATTATTTCTCAACAAGAAAAAAGGCATCTAGTGTAATTTTTGATGGGGCTCAATGACATGTTTACCTAGCCATGGAGTTAGTTACTGTTTATTACCACACTTCCCTTTTTTTTTAAAAGTGAAAAGGAATTTGAATAATAGTTAAAACTAAATCGACGTTACAACGAGATCAAGGCCTTAAGCCTACCATCATATGACATTATAACCCAAGAACAAAAACTCCCTAAGGAAGATAGTATAACAATCTATGTAATAGACCACCATAAGAAACAACTACAGGCACCACTGACGTTCCACCTTCATAGGAAAGCTCATTCACCATTTTTGATATTTGGAATTTTGTTTCCTCTTCCTAGTCGATTTCCATTTTGCAAATTTGGATTGTACACAAAAGTCACTGGGATATTTGGGATATGCGCTTCAACAAGTGGGGTATCACTGTCTTCTATTTGTTCGATATCCCTTGACTCCTGATTCTTAGTTTGCCTAACAGTTGTGACTGGAGTCAGCATATTAGCCCAATCCTTCTGACAATACTCCAAATATTGGAAATCTAGATTCTCCACCTTGTCATGATCTTCATCTGCAGTAACAACATCCTCAACACCTTTAAGTCCACCTGCAACTATGCTAATAATTTTAGCCTCTATAAGAATGCTATCTGTAATAACGTCAGATTTCCCATCCTACAACTGCACACAAGCTTCCTGATAACCCAGAGAAACAATAGCATCACTATGTCGTTCAAACACCTCACGGTTCAAAGGTTCCTACATAACTTTACTTTTTCCCAATCCACAACCAGCAAGGGACTGTATAGAAGACCCATCCCCCATCTACACAATTAGATCCTTACAAGACAAAGTATTATTATCATCCACATGATTAGCTATACCATCATTTTGCAATGGTTCTAGCAGATTAATATTTGTGACCTGCCCATCCTCGATCAACTGTGAACCAATAGCAATCTCCATATGGGTCGACTCTTCTCCTTTATCAACTATAATATGTCTTCTATGAGGGAACATAATGAGAGACATCAGTGACCCCCATCGACTCTTTTTCCAACACATAACTACCTTCATTGCTAAGGTCCTCGCACCATCTTGAGTGAAGAATCCGGCCTATGGGCACCCATTTCCTCACATTGTTGTTTGGCTTCCAGGAGTAGCTTATATGAATCACCATTTTCTCCATCTCCCCATACTCACCTAGCTTAAGAATCGAAAGGCTATCGGGCAAAACTGCACACTTAGGAATTTCTATACATAGCTTCTCATATCCTATCCTATCCATAGAGGTAGTTTACGAATCCATTCAAATCGACTTATCAAGGGAGCTAGCCACATAGCTGAGACCCGCAACCATCCAATATTCCATCGAAAGGTTGTGGAACTGAACCCACATAGGGATGACCTTGAATAGGTTTCTGTCCCTATCCATTCCCAGCCTCCACTTCTCCAGAATCATTGGCTGGTCCCTGAAGTGCCAAGGACCCTATTCAACAATCTCCGACAAGCAGGAATTGTCAACAAATTTAAATAAAATTAAGCCATCGTCTTTAAACATGACCTTTTGTTGACAGCAGGAAGGTCGGTCTTTTGGACCAGAAGAAACCAACGAGCATTGACGTTCACGCACTCCCTCCAGCCTTCAGAAGTTCAATCGAAGGTGTTAAGACCCCATCCTTCAGAACATTGTGATAATGATGGTGGCCCCCTTTGTTGTAATGTTTAGTGTTCAATTTGCTCCATGACACAGCTAGGAGGATAGGCCTTACCCACCTCTGTTGGGTTAGGGTACCTCTCCGTGGAGCCTCGAAGGGTGTCTCTACTGAGCACTGGGAAATCTTCTACAAGATGTGGCTTAATAGGCATATACACATCTTCCTCTAATTTTTGAACAAGCTGCTTTTTAAACCTGTCCTCTCTAATGTCTCCTCACAAACTGTGTTACGCTGCGTATGGTTGCTGTCTCCGGTAGCTGGAGACAGAACAGAACAAAAATTTGGAGACGGTACGGAACAAAAACTGGAGATAGTGAGGTGTTTGGTTATGGTGGACAGAACAGAGAAAACTGTCTCCGTCTCGAGGACAGAATGTGTTTGGTTGCAGTAGACAGAACGAAAAAATTGTGCCAATGACGAAAATGCCCCTAATCCTTAATATGATTAGAAATATGTAATTCATTGATACTTTTATTACGAATGGTCATTTAGAACATAAAAGATAATTTTAAATTATTTAAAAGAGTGAAGAGGATTTTACGTTGGCTTCAAAATTGGCTAGGGATCTTGAATTTGTAGGAATTCATATCTAAGCATTATTTCTTAGGACGTCAATCACTTTTGATATAACTAATTGGAAGGAAATTAAAAAGAGGATACTTTATAAAAAGTGCTTGATTAATGATACTAGCGGATGGCGTTGATTAAACTAAAAATAGGTGGAGGGACCATATTTAATTTTGTCATGGTTTATGCTTTAATAACTTCTTAAAAGTCTAAGAATTGCTTGCTTGAGGTTTGATTAGATAGAAACTTCTATCTTTGAGGATGTGTTACTAAATTCATTTAACTTATAAAAATTAAGCATCTTTAAAGATATCTAAATGTCTTTGACTAAGAAAAATATGTTCCATGATTTTAGTGGTATGATTCTTCATTTTTCGTACTAAGTCTAATATGGCCTATATATACTTGTATCATCATTTTTGGCATGATGTAAATTGCAGATGCTTATAACTGCTCCATGGTTTGTCATAATTATATGTACATGAAACATGTATGGATATGTTATGTTATTGAAAATGATGTCAGTTGATGATATGAGATGATCATAGATTGGAAAATGATAAGTAGATAATGTATGTGAGAATTGCAGATTTAGATCCTTACTTCTTTCAAACCTATTAAGTAGGCATAAGGATTAATCAGACAAATGAATGGGTCATGTCAGATTTTCAGTAGAATATAGAAAAGTTAGGCTTACTACGGGTTTTGGCGGCATTAAGCCTACCCATTCCCTAATGCCAACACGGCCCAAAAGGCGGGTCGAGTCAGATGGTATCAGAGTCCAAAGGCTGTATAAGAGTAAGGATCTTGTGATCCGTATAATGTACAAAAAGTATTAAAGCAAAGTTTATGATAAAAATAAGTATATGATATGAAATATGTATATGATATGAAACATGCATATGATATTCTTGCATAAGCATGACACCATGGAGCATAAGATCTGCATCATGTCAATAGTATGTTATTTTTGTATCTAAATGATTTTAGTTTTATCCATACTAGAGATGCCTCCTAGAAGAAGAACACCTCCTCAACGAGGACGACTGTTGGACCCCGAACTTTTGATGAAAAATAGAAATACTGAAACGAAGTTAAATAGCAAGAATTAAAAAGAAAAAGTGTGAAAATTTGAAGAAGTTAGAAAGTTTGACTCTTGGAGAGAGGATGTTTGACTTGAGAGTTGACTTTTTGTTTGAGGTAAAATTTGAGAAAATGATCTTCTGGAGACTTGTAGTTTATGTCAAGAGCTTTTCGTAGAGATAAAGTTTGTAATTTT
>JANKOD010000192.1:9667445-9687908 GCA_026284645.1 Erythroxylum acuminatum
TAGGAGGAGAAGATGCAGGAGGGAGGAGGAGAAGAAGGAGGGAGAGCCGATGGGGCGGGAGGCAGGGGGAAGGGGGGATGGTCTTCGGCTGTGTTTTAATGTTAACAAAAACGACTTCGTATGGTGTTAAACCAAACGACGTCATTTTATTTAAGTTAATAACGTTTAACCGCAAGCAGACGATGACGTGTAGGTTGGATATTTACTTACGGAATTTTCCATCGTTAATATTCCGTTGAAAAAGTCAAAACTTTATTATTCCTCCATCAATTCCCGTCTTAATTGCCAACGGTATTGTTCCGTCGCTAAATTATATTTTTCTGTCAACTTTTTTGATGGACAAATAAAAACTGTCGGTAATTTGCAATGGTTTGTTTTCCATCGTTAGTTTTCAGTCGCTAATTCCTTATTTTCTTGTAGTGTTTGTAGACAGTTTAGATGGAAAGAAACCGAACTTAATAGTTGTAAGAGAGTAGTTCAATGGAGTATAATTGAAAATATTTTGCTCTTTTTTTAATGGTAGTTCAGCAAAATTGCATTAAAATAAAAAGGAATGAGGTATACAACACACTTAGTGCAAACCTTGCTCTAAAGAAAAAAACAAACACCAACTACTAAAGAAGATAGAGCAAGCTCAGAACATTAAGGATTCCAAGAAGTTTCGAGGGGCAGCGCGCTGTGTGCATAGTCTTCGCAACACAATTATCTCTAACTTTCCTGCAAATTTGCCTGAAGAGGTTGTAATACGTCGTATAGACCTTACTACGTAAGTAAGATCAATATGAAAGGATTAAAAACGAAGGTAATGCGGAATACCTGATTTCAGATCCATCTCTAATTTCGATGCCGATTCCGAGCTTCAAACGATCACGAATCTTCCGGGATCTTTACAGAAAGTGTTTTACGGGACACGGGCTAAGTCTTTCTACAGTTTTCTCAATACGTAAGCTCTCTTAACGGGTTAGAGATTCCTTATGCTTATGATCGATATGAGTAACTGCAGGAGACCTTAAGCTTCCATATCAGACTTTCCCATCACAAAGTTGATATGAATTCGGTCCACACTAATTAGGACCCATTTTTTACCCGGACTTCGACCCATTAATCTAAATCATTTATTGAGCCATTTTATTATTTTTATCTGGATCAAATTATGTAACTTAACTGATAATTTATTTTAAAACCAAAAAATACAATTAATAGTTATCCAACTTTATTGGAAAGGACAAAATTATCCTAACACAGGTTTGATGCACTAACAATATTCCTTTCGATCCAGGTTAAGTGGATTAATTAGCTGAAAAGGAGTTTGAGAAAGCCAGGATCATGACGTTTTTGCTCATCTTTAAAAAATATAATTGACATTATATATGACTCTTTAACGGACAAATTGTAGTCATTGCATGTCTTTAGGTCTTTGAACTAGCGTGAAAATAACCTGTTGATTTTATTGCAAAGGAAGTCACAAGAAACAGAAGTTCTAAACATTTTCAAGATAGAACCATTTGACAATTAAACAAACAAAATGTCATCAGAAAGAAAGACGTGAAAGAAACCAACATAAAAGAAACTTTCAAAAGAAAACCAAACTATTACTGGGTGAAGAGGGGATATATATGTTTTCCTCAAGATAAGCAGAATTTTAATCAAGTTTGGAGGATGTTTTTTGATTAACTGGATTAAACAACCAAAGCAATCACCTTTTGATGGCTTGAACCCGTTTGAGATTACTAGATCAATTAAGAAAAAGTATATAAATCTGCAACAAGAATGTATATATTTCTAATCGCTAATGATCAATGTAATATCAGATAATACAAATATCAAGGACGAACATGGAAAAGTATAGAGAAAAAGAAAAGACTCTCGGACTCATATGGATGAAAATACAACTAAAGAATCGGTTACAGCCTAAATCTGAATTTACAACTGCTGTTTTTGGTGGTAATGACATTATTGGAGGATAAGCTATCCACTTCTAGTCTGCACCTGACCAAGAACTTAACCTTCATCAGCTTCAGCTTCCCGAGTTTGATTCTAACAGGCTGTTTAACCCTAAGGTTTAAAGGAATGGTTCCTGTCGACCGTTGTTGTTGTTGAAGTGCTGTAAACAGACCATTCGCGTCCTGCGTTTGACCAGTTAATGGGACATTAAGTACGGTGGTGTTCCGGTGACCTTGGTAGAATTTCGGCAGAGACCCTTCACACAGTTTCGTGCTTGTGTACCACACACCTATGTCGCTTCCACCCTCGTAGTAGATTCCGATTTTCTTGTTGGGATTTCTAGCAGTAATAGTGACATTGAATGTTGCGTATAAGCTTGAGTCGTTGTTGAGAATGAACTGGGTTATCTCCATTCTGTCGATGGAGTACTTGGGAAGTTTTGGTCGGAACACTAGGAACAGAACTCCGGCCACAATTCCGATGATGACAATCAGGATAAGGAGTAGACTAAGTGTCCAACAGAAGCACTTGCAGAGACAGCCTCTCTTCTTGGGTGGTCTTGAGTACATCACAGGGATGGTACGTTGAAACGGAGGATACTGCTGAGCAGTCGGCGCCGGAGTGTCCTTAGTATCGGACTTGGAAGCGCCTGGAGGCACTAATGGAGCTGTTGCAGGATGTGCAGCCTCCACATCCTGGTTCACCGGATGAATTCTCTGTTGATGATCCGCCATTCGATTGCTCGTAACCACAAAAATTCTACGTTTGCCCAAGAAGTCGTGACAAAAATCAAACAAAAAAGAGCTAAGAAGAGATGAAGAAGAAACTAAAACTGTTCCTTTTTGTCGTACCGTAAAATGTAAGCAGGGTTGTTCTTATTATAAACAAGTGTTTGATCTTGATGGTGTCGTTGTCGATTAGGTCATTCATACGTTGTCGACTGTTGAAGCTTCCTTCCTTTGACTTTTATACAAAAGCCGAGTCTGAACAGCAAAAGGTTCCTTCCTCGCAGCCAAACTTGGATGCCGGACACGTTCCCCCGTAAATGACGACATTTACTTAATTCTCCTTTTCTCTCCCTATTTCGTAATTTATTCTGTATATATTCATATCGCCGTACCGACACGAAAGACGTGAAACAAAAATCCTTTAACTTTTCAAACACGTGTGCTCTTTTTTCAAACTCCGAGTGCTTCTATAACGTTAACGAAGTTGCACTCCAACTCCGTTAGACTTATTATAGATTTGTCCCCATTTTCATAAAGTGAAATGAAAATATTTATGCAACTGATAAAGGAATGTTCGTGGCTGTTAACCGAGAGTCAAGATTTTCTGTTCAATATTACTCTGTCTTATTTTATTTTATAAAATTTCAGTCATTTATTTTGCGAGACTCACGCGGGTCTTATGTGAGACCCACATAAATAAATAACTGAGATTTATTGATCACAATAAAATATCATAATATTAGATAAAAGATCTGTACTCGTTAATCGGGCTAGCCCTTGGGTGGGCGTAGGTATTTTTCCAACTAAATAATCAATTACTGATGTCTCTTTACCTGAAAGAGAGGGTCAACACTCATCGCCACCATGCATATGATCTCTTCAATCTTGGCTTTGAAAAAGTCATAATGTACTCGAACAAAATTTGATTAATTGATACTTATCTTACTAATACATATAGCGCGCTGATGTCGAAATGCAGCGTCCAGTTACCTAACCTGCCTGACTTTTCTTTGGTATATTAATTAGGCACGTAGGTGAAATCCTTGCCTAAATTTTCTTCAAAATCCATACTTTCATTTCCACATTTGCACAAAAGTTTGAGCTGGTCTCGCATAAATAAATGACTGAGATTTATAGGACATAATAAAAACAGGGTAAAATAAACAGAGAATTCCGTCCTCAAATATTTATATATTTAAAACGCAATTACTTAGAAAATGAATAGTGGTGATTGAAAGGAATAGATAATTTATTCCATTTGTATGAGCTTTCATCTATCTAATAGAAAGCTCATAAAATATTGTGAAAACATAGTAAATAAAACAGACGATCTGGTCCTGTGTTTGAACGGTTCTTTAATTCTGGCAATATGTCTTTAACTGTTATATGACTTAAGATGTGAACTCCTCAAGATTCCATAATTGATTAAAACAAAATGAGTATTGCTAATTGTGAAATCAGAAGCCTTTTTTTTCAATCTTATCTGTCATTGTAATCAATCTCCGGCCTTCTTTGTCGTAGAAGCGTGAAATCAATGTTAATGAATACAATAGTCAATAAATGAGCGGTTTTCTAGGCAAATATTGTCAATAAATGTAGAATATATTTTGTCCTAACATTAGAAAACAATAGCTCTTTTAGAAGAAAGATGGGAATCATATTTCCTTTTGTGAATTCTCGTTGCTATTTTAAATTTTTTAATTTTTATTATTAATTCTTATTATCATTATTGTTGACTATTAAATCCTTTCTGTCGATTACTTATTAGCGAAAATTACTTTACAATTTGCTTAAGAATAATATTAGTGATAAATTAAAACATTACAAGAAAATTATTAATTAGCGATCGTAGCAAATTACTGACGGAAGATCATGTTATGACGGTAAAATTGTCTAGAAAATTTTTATTTTTTGACAGAAAACATATTCGTCGATAAATATGGAGGAAAATTATCCTAACAAATTTTTTGATAGAATATAGCGACGGGAGACAATTTCCGTCAATAAAGAAGACAGGAATATTTGGCGGAATAAATAAGTTTTGGGTTACTTCCAGTAAAGTTTAAAGTAAACGTCGTATTCCATCGATAAAGTTTAAAGTAAACGTCGTATTCTATCGGTAAAGTTTAAAGTAAACGTCATTGTTTGCCTCGGCTTTAGATTTTTAAAAACAAAAAACAAAAACAACATCGTTTGGTTTAACACCAAATGATTTCCATCAGTAAATTCCGTCAGTCAAACTTATTAGAGTAAACGTTGTCATTTGCTTTGGCTTTAGAGTTAAAAATAAAAAAATAAAACGACGTCATTTGGTGTCAACCTAAAACGCCCCTTGCTCCCATCACCGCTAAGTTATTTTCTTCTCTTCTTTCGTCGCCATCCGAGCCATCCAACCACGCCTTCTCGTCATCCCACCAGCATCCTCGTCGTGCCATTGCACGTCATCAGCGTGCCACTGTCCTCATCTCTGTCTCTATCGAAAGCCACCATGCATCCTCGTCGTTGTCGTCCTTCTTCAGCTACTGTCTCTTGTGCCACCACAACAGTAGTCGTCGTGTATGTTGTATACTTCTCTTTAGTTAGTCTGAATCGTGCTTTGAAGGTTGGTTAAATGTATTGAGCATGAGAAGTGATTTTGGATTCAAATGGTGTGATTTTGTGAACAAATTCACTTGTAGGAATAGGCGACTTTTGCCAGTTGACAATAACATCACTCATACTTACTGCAAAAGTGCAGAGATCTCTGTTTTAAGCATTGGAGTTATTAGTTTTGCAAGTAACTAAAAGGTTTAAGTTCCATTCTCCAGTTGAAATTGGTCGTTGGAAACTGATGAAGTTCATAACCTTAAAAAGTATAAAAACATATAGCATGACATCATGACCTTAACAAGGGCCTCTTAGAACTGCCATATTCCTCCACTCAGCAATACTCTTTGAACATTTTCCATCATAGATATTCAACTTGAATATTTGATAGAATCCTAGTTTTTGTGTGGCAACATCTATAATAAATCCAAGTAATAGGGGCCAAGCTTAGAAGACATAATTCTTTTGCGCTTAGAACCATTGATGAATTACAACATTCTATGCTTATAATACTGGAAAACCAAGGAATCAGGTAATACCTAAAGCAAATAAGAAGATTTGTTTTATATTTCTCATTTGAAATTATTTATAGAGAAAAATGCTCTAAACAAATGAGATATTAAATGCATTATGACTAGGTGCATATTATTATTATAGACCTAAATTGTTTTAAGGAGTGAAAATGGAAATCAAGTAAGAGAACATATATAGAAAGGACAATTTACTCCAAAGAAATAATTTTCATGGTATAGCAGAATTATTGGAGAAGCATGACTTTTGATGCACTATACTAATACTAAGGCAAGTTATTTTGACAATTTTATGAAATTGTAGATATTGTCATATTTTTGTTTCATCTAAGAAGAAACTTTGATTGGTGGAGGGTTTTGAAGAAGATAATTTAATAGATTTTACAATATAATTGTACTAAAGATCATTTATGAATCTCCATCTAAATAATTTCAAAAAAAATGAGAAAAAATGCTAATATTCTTTTTTACAGGCCCTATTTTATGTTAAAGAGCGTCGCTCATCCTTCTCTGTAGTTGTTCGTCCATCCAAGTAAGTTGTCCAACTAATGCCTACCATATGTGTAGCTTTATATCTATTGCATACAATGTCCTTATTAAGAATAAGAGGAAACCTTTGTTTATGAAAGAACTAAAAATTTATATGAAAATGTGATCTTTGACTTTCATGGATTTATAGATTAAATTGTTAAGAAAAAGTGAGGAACGTAAGAAGGATAAAAAGCTTAAAAATATAAGAATGAAAAAAAAGGGAAGATGAAATGTAAAGGGAGGAAAATAAATAGGGACTAGAAGCTTTTTTGACCTTTTCTTTATCCTCCATTACCAAGGTGTTGATGATTGACATTTAGAATTTATTTTTACCTTTCAAACAAACACAATGTAAGAAAAACAAAAATTACTAAAGTATCTAATAATATAAAAGCAAGTTTTAGAAAATAAGTCAATGTAGTTTGGTAGTGTATGATAAGAAAATAACAATGCAAGGCCCTATAGGCAAATATTGAAAGCTACATGGAGATTATAAGATACCTACTTCTGATACTCAAGGGTTAATTAATATTAACATAGTCAAGTTTAACTAGAATGTTGTAGCTCCAATTAAATATGGCCTTTTCAAGGCTTGTATTGTATTTTCACTTATTTTAATTTTGGAAATATTAGTCAAATTTTTTAACTTAAAAAAAGGAAATAGAATGATAAAATGAGTACATAAAAATATCAAAATTTTAGCTATAAGTATATCACTAAGCATTTAGCTATAAGTATATCACTAAGCAAAACCATCAACAAATTAAAAATAGAATTACAACTCTTTTTTATTAGCAAAGTTGGCATCTATAGGTATTATAGGCAAGTAATTAGGCAAAAGATATGGTGGTATTTTGGAACTCTTCTTATTGATAAGATAATGAGAAACTTGCTCCTCTAATTGGCCCAGATGATTTGCAATGATATCAAAGCATTTTTTAGTTTCCTCAATATCACATTGATCTTAATTTGTACCTCGATCTTGTCCTATATAAGTTTGATTAGTTTTTGGTGTGTGGGAGAGTCTATAGTCTCAACTAGGTATCTTATACTCCAAGCTAACATATATTCATCGTTGACTTTTCTCACTATGTCCACTTTTATCACCTTAAAGACTATGTTAAATGTAAAAGAACCAAATGTCAAATTCGTGAGGTTATCATATACAATCAAACTTCTATCATAACTCGGTCAGCAGATGTCAATAACTTATATTCATTATTTTTCCATATTCTTTAAGTATGTTGTAAAGAAAAATCTAAGGTTTCATGATGCTTTCACCATAGTATGCTTTATATATAATAATAGATCACAAGGTATAACCATGTCATGTCATTCTTTTTAAATCTCCTTATAATGGAATGTGTGATGACTTAGTGCAAGTAACGAACAACAACATATATGATTTCCCTATTTATGGACCCAGTGGGAGAATAGATGGATTTATCCTACAATATGTTCCTATTATATTTTACTATTTACCTCAGGGAGATCATTTGATCATGGTTTATCCTTAAATAGGACAACTTTGGTTTGGTATAAGATCAAAACCCATAATTCACTACAAACTCATTAAATGACGTGTTCTAGTTTTGGTTTCATAGCTAAAACCTAGCGGCATGTTTATCATTCAAGCCTAAATTTGTATGGACTTAGTTAATAAAATTTTTGAAGCTATTTTATTATAGCACAACTCTTCCATTCTAAAGAATTTAGTCCATCCTACATAACTAATATATCATTGCATCTCCTCTACAATGCCTATTTTTCTAAAACATTCAAATCAACGATCCTACCATCTCCAAAATTGGGTAAGTGCTCTAACCTTCACAGTGGAGAGAAAGAAAAATGAAGTAGGAAGTGGAAATGTTTTTATGGGTATACATTTCTTATCATAAAACTAGTTTTGATTAAGAATACACCTAACAAAAACACTTTCATACTTTATTTTAGGTTTCATATCTTCTCCTTTTGCTTGACCATCATAATGAATAAGAAAAAATGGATGGTGAACATTTAAAGGAAAACATTGAACATTTAATAGAAAATGGTGGGTATTTGAAAATAGATGGGATAATAGAGCTAGAACACAAGAGATCACTAAAATTAAGTGCTAAGAGGGGCAAAGGTGGATGAGTTTCTATCATATTAAAGAGAAAAGAAAATTCATTAAATATTTTGTATAAAAATAGATGGAAAAAGATAACTCATCAAAATACCATAAATGTATAAAAATGTGTATCACATTTACTTTAATATGTAAATACCACAGTTAAGTACACACAATACCATGACTTCATCAAAACAAAAAACCCTTTAACAATTGTTTTTATGTAATACAAAATAATTGCTATTATCCCAACTTTTTAAGTAATATTTAAAGTTGTCAATTATTTTAACCATGAATTCACTTCCTTGACAGTTGTTTAACCAAGTCTCACCAATATCCCTAAGAGACATTTCTCATTTTTAGAAAAACAAGATATGATATCCCTAAGAGACATTTCATCGAACAATTCATAGGCAACCCAAATTCATCTCTACCTAACAACAAAACCATTGTATTTTTTCATTATTCACCAACATAATCACATTCAAACAAATAATGAACCAACCATTGTTCAAAAATGCAAAATACTCACAGAAAAATGAACCAACCGACGTTCTTATAAACTTTTAACAACAAAATTTCTCACAGAAAAAAAACCTGCTACTAGATGGATGACTAACCTTGACTTCATTGAAGATGATGGACAATGGACGAGATCAAATCATGGACGATGGACGCTAGACGGAGAAGACCGACAGCGATAAAGAAGAAAACAAGGAAAAAACGATGCAGGGGAGAGAGGGAGGGGGTCTTCGGGTGGGTTTAACATCAAAAGAAAATGACATCGTTTGGTGTTAAACCAAAAGGTGTTTTCTTTTTATTAAAAACATTGAGGCCGAAGACCCAACGATGACGTTTAACTATAAATGTTATCGATGGAATGCATTTTCTGTCGATAATTTACCGACGGATATTTATTTCGTTGGTACAGCCTGACACTTATTTTGTTGCCAACCATTACAACCTATTTTTACGACGATCTTCACAATTTCGTTGCTATACTCCATCGATAAAATTGCGGGGATAATTTCCCTCTACCTTTACCGACGGATATTTTGTTCATCACAAAATACCATTTTTCGACAATTTTACCGACGAATAATCAAATTCCATCGCTAATTTACTATGGTAATTTTTCTGTCGGTAAGTAATAATTTTCTTGTAGTGAAAAAAGTGTCTTTTCAATTTTTGAATCTTGTTCAACAAGATAAGGTTTGCTTCTTGTCATGCACCAAGCTTCATATGCCTAAACTCACATTAGTATGAACACTGAAAATAAAGGATTAAAATAGATAAAAGAATATATACAAGAAGAAAATAAAATGACTAGATTCGTTTTCTCTACTATTTAGTATAAGACTATAAGAAAGTAGACATATTATTTTGTAATAGTATAAGGATAAGCAAAATTTAATCCTATAAGGAAAAGGTAACTCCTAAGTGTGTCCCTCCTAACTCAAATTAGGTATAAAACTAAATCTAAATTAAACTAAAATATTTAATTACCATTAGAAATAATCAAACAAGAAATCATATAATAGTTAAATTTAGTTTAGAATCCCCCCTAACATTATCTTGTAATTTTGATTAAGTTGTTTAAAAGTTTTATTGTTTGGACTGAAAAAATTTTCCTACGAAAATGAATGACAACCTTTCAAAATATAACCACATATATCTAATTTGAATAACACTTCTGAGAATATACTAAGTTCATGCACATCTATAAGTACTTTATACCAAGCTCTTATGGAGGATAAATATTCATCCAAGAACAAAGTTGTAAGGCTCAGATTAACAAATCCCAAAAACATTTTCCTATAGAAGAGACAAATCCACGGAGAAGAGGAAAACGCCAAATTTACAATAAAAATCCCTATTACAATATTCCAGCTATATATTTAATAAGTAATGTAAGGCTCCAGCAATCGGTTTGCGACACGTGGCCTGGTGTTCTTCCTCAATGGTTCCTCACTCGTTGCATCCAAAACTGGGCTTGGGCCCATGACAAGTCCCCCACCATTAAAAGCCTTGTCCACAAGGCTCAAGTTGTTTTTGGCTAATGTGGCATCTCTTAAAACGTTTATCCCACTATCCTCACTTAAGTCTTGCTGCACTAGATCCTTACCCAATTCCACTTTACTTGGGAAACTAATCTCAGTTGAACTAGTGTGAGTCGGTGGTGTGTCTTCCAAAGCTAAAGGAACAGGTGCAGATAAATCCCTAGCCATGCCGCCTTTACGAGACTCCAACAGATCTAGGTTCACCAATTCCTCACCTTCAATATCCAATTCCTGGGAAACCTCCACTGCCTCAGACGTCTCTTCATCGACGTCTTCAGGTGTGTCGACAAAAAATGAAGGAGGCACAGCTTAAGACACGTAATCGCCTTGGCACAACTTCAGTTGTGATACATGGAAAGTAGGGTGGATTTTTGCAATATTCGGAAGCAAAAGACGGTAAGCAACCCTACCCACTCGATCTACTACTAGAAAAGGGTCAAAATATCGCATACTCAACTTGTGGTTTCGTCGTAGCTCTACAGAATGTTGTCGATAAGGCTGCAATTTAACCCATACCAAGTCTCCCAAGCTAAATTCACGGTCGGTTCTCCCCTTATCTACCTGATTTTTCATCCTGTTCTGAGCACGAACTAAATTTGATTTTAATTGTTGCAATAATAGGTTGCGTTCGAGCAATTCACGGACATCCGGTGAGTCGCTGCTGTTAAGGACGTATCGGCATAATGTGGGAGGATCCCTACCATACACAAGCTTAAACGGAGTGAATCCGGCGCTGGAATGCCATAACGTGTTGTACTAATACTCCGCCCAAGGTAACAGTCTCACCCAATTCTTTTGTGTATCGGAAACAAAACAACGTAGGTACATCTTCACACATTTATTAACTGCCTCTCTTTTCCCATCCGACTGAGGGTGATAAGCAGTAGACATGGCCAACATAGACCCCTACTTAAATAGCTGACGCCAAAAGTTGCTAGTAAATACCTTATCCCTGTCCGTCACCATAGACTTAGGCAGCCCATGTAATTTAATTATATTGTCTGTGAAATATTTGGCTACTGTGGAGCTTGAAAATTTTGCTTTGAGAGCTCCAAAATGAGCATACTTTGAGAGTTTATTAACTACCACAATAATAACCGAATAACCATTGGATTTGGGCAGGCCAATTATGAAGTCCATAGAAATGTCCTCCCAAATTTGCTACAGAATGGGCAGCGGTTGTAACAAACCAGCAGCTGGAGTTGTAGCCATTTTGGCGCGTTGACACGTATGACATTCCACAATAAATCGTTGAACGCTCGAATGCAAAGAAGTCCAATAAAATTGAGCAGTAATGCGAGCTATGGTTCGCTTCACCCCAACATGACCTCCCAACGGTGAGCAATGAAACTCGGGTAGCACCTTTACAATTGAATCTCCTCTTGGAACCACAATACGGTCTTTATAGAATAACAAATCATCTCTGATCTTGTAAAATGGTGTTTGTTTTACAGCTGAAGAAGAATTCTGTAATACAAAAGCGATCTCTTTATCTGCTTGTTAAGCCGCCCTTAGCTCTACCAAAAAGGATGGTTGTGGTTTTGACACAACCAAGAAGAAGGAACGCGATAACCCATCAGTGGCGAGGTTTTCCTTTCCGGGGTTATACTCGATGGTAAAATCATATCCCAATAACTTAGGTAACCATCTCTGTTGTTCTGGCGTTTGAATTCTGTTGAGTTAATTCTTTTAAGCTTCGCTGATCCGTTTTTATTATGAACTCGTGTCCTAACAAATAGTGGTGAAACTTGGACAATACCTCTGTAATGGCATATAGCTCACAGACATATGCAGACTGAGATTACATCCATGGACATAACTTCTTGGATAAGAAAGCGATGGGATGCTTTCATTGGCTTAGCACAGCACCAATGCCCACATTCGACGCATCTATTTCCAATGTAAAAGGCTCTGAAAAGTCAGGTAAGGTCAACACCAGAGCATTTATAATGGTGTTTTTAATTTTCTGAACAACTAAGTTTTCCTTCTCACCCCACTTAAATGCATCTTTTTGTAGTAAAGCTGAAAGTGGAGCTGTCAGCGACTCAAAACCTTTGCTAAACTTGCAATAATAGCCTACAAAACCCAAAAATTCGCGTAATTGGCGCACGGACGTGGGCAGAGGCCATGCTACAACAGCTTGCACTTTTACCGTGTTCATGGAAACACCATCACGGAAACCATGAGACCCTAGGTAATCTACTTTCTGTGTTGCAAAGACACATTTCCCTCGTTTAATATATAATTGATTGTCTGCCAAAATCTGTAGCACTAAACGTAAATGTTCAAGATGATCTTGCCATGTTTTACTGTATATCATAATGTGGTAAAAAAACCAGTATAAACCTTCGTAAATATGGTTGGAATATCTCATTCACAAGAGCTTGAAATATTGCTGGGGCGTTAGAGAGCCCAAATGACATTACGAGCCATTCAAAATGGCCTTGATGAGTCCGAAAAGCAGTCTTGTAGATATACGCCTCTTTAATTCTGATTTGGTGATACCCCAAACGAAGATCCAACTTATAAAAATAAGATGCGCCCCAGATCATCTAGTAATTCATCCACCGTCGGAATAGGAAAAGAGTCCTTGACAGTAACTACATTTAAGGCTCTATAATCATTACAGAAATGCCATGAGCCATCTGTCTTTTTCACAAGAAGTATAGGGGCAGAGAAAGGACTAGTGCTAGGTCGAATAAGGCCTTCTTTCAGCATTTTCGAAAACATTTGTTCAATAACAACTTTATGTAGATGAGGATAACGGTAGGGTCTAACCTTAGCTGGACTTGTGTGTGGTTGCAGGTCAATGGCATGGGCATGACGACAAAGTGGCGGTAACCCATAAGGCTCCTTGAATACGCCTGCATAATGGCACAAAAGCTGTTGAACCTCTTTAAGGAAAACAGAAACAACCGCGTCATCAATGTCGTTTTTCACTGAATGATTGACACAATGCAAGGTATATAACTCTGTTAAGGAACCAGTATGCGCACATTTAAGCAACTGATTAAACTCTATAAGTTCCACCGTCGTATTTTGAATTCTTTCAAAGTAACCAATTCATTATTATGGTAAATTCGTAGTTTAGATGTGCTATAATCTACCACGTGGGGATCCAGAATTGCCAGCCATGAAGCACCCACACAATATCAGCCGCACAAACCGGCAGTAAAAACACATCCAGGTGAATTAAATGTCCATCAATCACTACGGGCAATTTCTCCACTCTGCCTTCTACATGAATAAAGGAACCATATCCCAATCGCACTTTGAATTGAGGTGACGGTATAACAGGTAATTTCAAAAATTTTGCGAGCTTAGGTTGTATAAAGTTATCCTAACTACCACCATCCAAAAATACTTAGACCGTAACACCCTGAACTGAAGCTTTGAATCTGATTGTGCAGGGACCGTTACAGCCTTGAATAGCTTGGAAAGAAAGGTGTAATTCTTGTTGATCAACCACACTCGAATCCGACTCTAACTCTGGTGTCACATACTCACCAATTTCATCACCCAGCAGTAGGAAAACATGTTTATTGGGGCACTTATGAGTGGGAGTGAACTTCTCATCGTAGGTATAGCACAAACCCTTGACTCGTTTTAGTTCTTGTTCCGCAAGAGATAGTCTTAGTAAATATGGTGGTTTAGGTTGTAAGTGTGGATTCGTGGTTGGTGTGATTTGCAGTGTAGGTTGCAGACGTGGTAATTTGGTAATTTGGGTCTGAAAGTAGTGGAAGGATTAGGTGGTGCGGGTTTGAATGTGTTAGTTATGGGAGGAACAGATCTGCCCTTACTCACGTTAGACTTGCAATACTTTTCTTCATACAGTTTAGCTAGAGCAACCGCCTTAGAAATAGATGGAGGGTTTTGAGCAATTACCTCCCGTCAAATATCCTCTATCAAACTGCTCACAAAATAATCCAAAAGGGCTTCGGAGGAGACCCCATCCACACGGTTAGCCAGAGCTGTAAATTGCATATAATAATCGGCAACTGACCCAGTCTGTTGTAATTTAAACAAAGTAGTCCTAAAACACTCAAACTGAGACGGGCCAAATTCTATTTCCAAAGCTTGCGTAAATTGTTTCCATGACATAAGTTGATTGTTCTTTTTCAGTATTTGGAGCCAAGGGATTACATCACAGACGTAGCTACCAAGATTTTTTTTAAAATTAAATCAATAGCTTAAGCAATGATAAGTCCTTATGGCTTACGTTACACTAGGACCACACAGTGTGCGCCGAATATAATGTGCATATATCCATTAACAAACAGTAAAATTGTTTGCCAGCACGTGATAACCAATATAAACTAAGGCTTTGAAGATTAATTGCAGACACAACCCAGGAATCGTGAATTTTTGTCTCAGATTCCTATCAATCTATGGTCGTGTCCTTTTTCGTACCACACGTTTTAAGTAACATTTTCCAAGCAATTGGTAAACGCTCAAGTGATGATCTTGTCCTAAGCTTGTAACGTATTCCTCAAACAATTTACTACCACTCAAATTCTTAAGTATTTAAAAGACTAAAAACAATAGACAGACAATTCCCTAACTTGAGTCAAAGATAAGTAGCTCATTTAATATAAGGGGAATTTCAATTTTCTTGAGTTCATATGTTTGTGACTCTCTTTCTGCGTGCTAATGAATTTTTGTACGTGTGTTGGCTTGTTTTGTTTGATTTTCTTCTTTCATGTATGCATTTAATAGAATTTTGAAAGGGAAGCTGGAATAGTAGAACTAGATGGAGAAGACCTCTATGGCTACTGCAGAATAAGCCCAACATCTTAAAAGGCCCAAAGAAAGGATTATCGAAATGTTTTCTGTTTTTTTGCCCCTCCTACTAGAATAATGTTTCATCATCAATTCTTTAGAAGTAAATTATGATGTCTAGTTCTACTTTTGTTTTTTATTGTAATTTTTTATTTTCTATTTTTTAAAACAAAAACAAAATTTTGTTTAATTGTTAATATTAATGTAGTTATATTTTTATTATCGATAATAATTACATATTAAATAACTAAATTAAATTATTTATAATTTTTATTAATTTATTTGAATTAATTAATTATATAGTATTAAATTCAATTCAATTATTCATTATTCTTATCAATAATTAAATAATATATATTTAGTGATATTAAACGAGATTATGAAAAAACAAAAAATCACTTTTTATGGTTTTTATAAATTTTGAAAATAGGAAGAAACCAAGATAAAAAAGCATAAACCAAAAATTTAAATAAATAGATTTTTCTAAATTTAAAACGAAAATAGAAAATCAAAAACATAAATAAAAACGTAAACAAACTTATCTATAAGTTTATGCTTACTAAAAGTGTACAAAAGTTGTAATGAGTATGATAATATCTAAGGGAATAATTATATGACCATTAATCTAGTTATTTTATGATTATTATAATACAAATTATTTTATTTATTAATAAATAATATATAATGATATTTTAATCTACAATAAATATAACGGCTAAAACGTTCCCAAATTCAATGGCTGTCTACATTTTCTTACCAAAAATAATCAACACTTGCAGGTGCTTATACTGCGCCCGTTCTTAATGACCAAAGTAGTGCGTCAAGTTTCACATCATTTGCAATATAGTTAAGGAATCGTTTAATTTTACTTTATTTTTTGATGTGATTTTTTATTTTTATTATTTATGTTCTTTTGTTAAAAAAAAAAGTGAAAACATTTCTAGTTGAGATTTGAAATGAAAAGTTGAAAATAAATTCTTGTTGGTTGAGATTTTTTATTAAAAAACTGAAAATGAAAACCTATTTGATTTCATCCTTATGTTTTTCATTTTATTTGTATCATACAATTAGATATTAATATTTATTTTATTTTATTTATAATATATCAAATTGTATTATTAAATTAGTTCATTCTTATTATCATTATAAATAAAAAGGTTTGATTATTTAATATCATTAAATAAAATTTCACATCAATTTTATATAATAAGAGTCTATAAAATATAAAAACTACATCAATTGATCCTAATTAAATAATAAAAGATGTTCATCGTACTACAATGCTTTGAAACATAATATTTACAAAAGTAAATAAAAATCAACTAGAACTTCGTTAATATAACCATTTCACATTTTTCAATGATTTTATCGTGCTTTTGACACATATTTTAAAATTGTGTTGAAATGATATTATCCTTTGTTTGAGGACTTGCAATTTTATTTACACTTTTCACAATTTACGTTTCATTTTCAACACATATATCAAATAATTTATCGCTTTATTCATTCATTATAATAAAATTATGTATAACACAATAAACAATTACGATGTGTTTATGTTTCTTCATATCATCAATTGAAATGTTTGAAAGTATAGAAAATCTTATTTTTAGAATACCAAAATATCTTTCAATAATATTCTTAAAGAAGAATATATATAATTAAATGATTATTGTGGATCTTGAAAATTTTCTCTTTTTCTATAATCTTGCACATGATATCTTTCATCTGGATATGGTGAAAGAAATTTAGACATATTAGTGTAGCTTGAATCAATCAAATAGAACTTACCTAAACATATAAAGAACATAATATTAACAAAAAAAATTAAAGTTATTTATAATAATTATATTTATTAAAATAATGTAATACTTTATAGAGGCATAAGAAATTGATTCACTGAATTTGTTGTTAATTTTATCAGTTCTTTTACCCCTATATGATATTTGTTTGTTAAAACATGTGAATCAGTATGTGCAAATACCATTTATTGCTCCTATACAATTTCAAAAATTAAATTGTATTTCTAAAATGGATGTAATAAAATACTAATATACATATGAATATATTTAAAATATAGAAGAAATTTTGAATTATGCTGAATCTCAAAAGGCATATTAGTAAATGATGATGGAATGATGACTCTTTTTGTAAGATGATTAATTGCATAAAAGACTTTTAAAAAAATTCTTTAAAATTTTTCAGGTGAAATGTTGCAAGTGTTTTATATTGACTCTAGTTATTTTACTATACCCTATAGTCATCGACAAAATTGCAAATAATTTATTTATAATTTGACTTTAAGCCTCTTAAACTCTCCAACTCATTATGTAAACTCAAGAAGATTATTATACTCATTCTAAAATTGTCATAAATCCTCGTAGGATTATCATTCAAAAGTTTTAATAACCAATTATGACCTTAATAGAGTAGACGTTCAACACAGTGTTACGAATACTATTTTGTATCGAAAACCGAAACAATATTGGCCTCTTCGGTATCGGCCTTTAGAGCCAGCCTGTACCGCTAGTTTTTGTTAGTACATGCTAGTACCAGATAGTATTTAAAATACCAATCAAACAACGGTCGGTACCGTAAAAGTTGACAAATATAAGGACCAAATTGAAAAAAAAAACTCTCCTTACCACACGTAGTCACACACTCGCACCTCTCCTCTCTCTCTCCTCTTGTTTTTCTCTCTCTCACACTCTGTCACTCACCGCTATTGTTCTCGATCCTTACCTTCACTATCGCCGCCGATGCCTCCCCACCTAAGCCTCCTCCCTTCGCTTGCGACCTGCTTCTCTAGTCTCCACCCGAGCCTCCTCCCTCCATGGCTCCCCCTGCTACTCACCGCCTCTCCAGCTCTCCCTCCTCTCCATCGGCTACTCACTACCTCTCTCTCCTCTCCTCTACCTATCCACGCATCCACGGTCCACCACCATCGCTACCAACCCAGATTTGAAACCAAAATTTTTAGATCTAGTTTTTCACCCGACCCAACCCACTAAAGTTGACATTGTGATTTTTTGGGTGTGTTTTCAATTGATTTTTTCTACTCCTAAATTGCATTTGTAATTGTGAATGTGTTAGAATTGAATTGTGAATTGGATTTGTAATTTATGAATGGTTAAATTGGAATTGAATGACATTTATGTGGTTTTAGTTTAATTGAATTGAATGCATTGTTTTGATTTATCTAGTTTGGTGATATTTAATAGTGAGAATATTAGAAGCAATACATTGAGAAATTTTCTCATTTATTTGGATTTGGAGTTTCACGATACTTGAATTGATTAGTTAAGCTAATTTTTAGACTTTAAGAAATTAAGCTAATTAACTTACGATAGTTATACTCGATTAATAATTATTATATTATCCATGTTAAAGAGTTCATGTGATAAACTACATATATGCCTAAAATTCATAAATCCAAATGGCAAATGATCGTATTGATTACTTTGCTAATAATATATTTATAAGATAGTACATTACAATATGGTAATGAACTATTTGTAATTTTAAAAAAATCAAGAACCATTTCATGAATTTAAAAAATTACCTGAAATGATACCTGATATTGATTGGTACTGATATAGTACCGTACCAGAATTCAATACAGTACTCAGATCGGTACAATATTCATAATATTGGTTCTACATGGTTGCTTATGTAAACAAAAATATTTTTTCTTTTCTCTAATTAAAGAGATAATAAATACCTTTTATCTAAATCTGATTCGAAATCTAACAAGGAGGCCTTTTATCTACAATACTATCATTAACTAATTAACAAAAACATTTAAATATAAATGCTAAAACAAATATGAAACATCATGATAGTTAACATAAATTTAAGAAGTTCATATAAAACATTTAGTCAAAGTTCATATCAAATATTCATATAAAACATATACTTAAAATGTTCAAACTATAGAATAGTTTTTAAAATAAAATTGCTTAAACTAATAAGATTACAATACACATAATATGGGAATATAATTAAAAAGATACAATGGGATCCATCTTTCTTGCATTGAGCATCTTCATGAATATCTCCCTATTTATTACTTTTCCATATTGCACACTCTCAATACCTAGATCATGTAAGGAATCTAAACGTTTCATCATTATATTAGACTCTTGATTAACTAATAAAGCTTCAAATCCATTCTCTAGAGTGAATGATATTGCAACTATTTTTTCACAAATAAATCATTCTTTTTTTTCTAGCTGTTCACTAATTTTAATCAAAACATTTTCTAAAATATTAGAGTATGTCTTATTTGCCTTCTTCTTCTTAGAATATATCTTTTTCTCAAAAGAACTTACAAATTGATCTTTTTTTTCATTAAATGAATAAACTTCATCAATATAAATTATATGTTCCTCTTTTGTACTATCTTGTAGCAATTTAGTTGATAGATGTGCATGCCAATCAATTACAGTAGTACCTCAAAAAATGTGACATAAATCATAAAACGCTTTGCATCTTTTGTTCTTGAATTTGTAAGTCATTTTATGCACCTACAATAATAAAAAGTGTATATGTGAAAAAATTATAATATGATATATCGGTAAGCAAAGATATATTTTACTTTAAATATATTTTTCTAACATTCTTACAGCATTAACTTCATTAGTGCATGAATTGTAATTATTCTTGTATGTTTGACTAAATTGTTGAACTTCTTTAATTTAGCCCTTAATACATTATATTTGTTTTTTAATTGAAAATCAATATACTCTTTGTTGGATTTCATTTTAGACTTGCCTTTATATTCTTCCAACCAGAAAAAAATGTAGTTGGTGTTTCTTTTTCCTTCTCACTTCTTCAATCATTAATGAGATTAAATGCACCTATATGACATCATTCCATACCATATCCTTTTCATTTATTTTCACATAATCATTACAATTGTCCATATTGTTTAAAGCTTTCACCACTAAGCCTTTGTTTGGATCCTTACTTGCATAAGGGAAAGGAAAGGAAATATTGAGGGGAAAAGAGGAGAAAAGAATGGAAGAGAAATGAGATTTCATTTCCCTTGTTTGTTTTCCTAATTTATCAAAATAGATAATTGAAACTTATATTAGACAAAAGAATTTTTTGAGACCTTTATGCTCTTGATATTGGACAAAAGAATTTATATCATTTTTGTTAAATAAGGATACAATGGTAATTTACTTACTTAT
>JANKOD010000192.1:9696978-9711691 GCA_026284645.1 Erythroxylum acuminatum
TTTTCGATAAAATCGGGTTATGACAAAGTAAGAATTTAAATAGGTTTTGTTATAAATGAGATAAGAATTTGGCTTATAGATGAAATTATGGGATATGTATGATTTGATTAAGAAGAAATTTATGAATTGAGTTTGAAGAAGGATGATTTCCAAAAGGGAAATTGGAATGGTTTTGTATAAAGAGGAAAAAAAATTTATATCGGGATTTTCGGCTTAGTCTTAAGGTTTCCAACGCGACTCATTAGTTTCATTTGCTAAGATATACGCTTTCGGATGTCGGAATCCAATTTGTTTACGTTTGATCGGATTCGCTTTGTTTCATTCGATTTGAATTCCGTTCTTTCGATTTCGCTTCGCTTCTTCGTTTTGCGATTCTGATTCGATTCGTTTGATGCAATATGTTTCGTTTCCGTTTTCTGTCCTTTTTCCGGTTAGGGTTCGGTTCCGAGATCAGGTCCCAACAAGAGTGGTCGGAAACTAGTTGTAGATCTTTTTAGAATTTTGTGCTGCCTACGCACACATCCTTGATGAAAGAAGGAAAAATTGGATGATAAGGGTGAAAATGTGTTTTCCTGGGTGTAAGTGAAGCATCAAAAGCTTACAAATTATTCAACCCACTCACCAAGAAGATTATTGTTAGTATATACGTCATCTTTGATGAGAATGCTAAGTGGGAATGGACCAAAGAGGGTATAAAACAACATCAAATTCTTGCTATTTTTTATGGAGTTGAAGATAATGTTGAGACTTCAGCTCAAGAGCTACTTTAGATATAATCAATGAGATTGACCATCAATTACAACCCTTAAGTGAAATTCAGCTCATAAATGACTCAGTCATTCATGAACAACGATTGAGAAAACAACCCGCTTAAATGACAGATTACGTAAGTGTAGAGGAATTGTCTGATGATGATCAAATAGCTAACCTTGTTTTTTTTAGTAGATTGTGATTTGCTCTTATTTCATGACGCCATTAAAAAACCAAAATGGCAAAAAGCCATGGATGAAGAGATCAAATCAATTGAAAAGAACAACACTTGGGAGCTGTTAAATCTTCCAAAGGGGAAAAAATCCATTAGCATGAAATGGGTTTATAAAACAAAGGTAAAAAATAATGGTGAAGGTAACAAGTACAAAGCCCAACTTGTCGCAAAAGGATACAAGCAGGAGTTTGGCATAGATTACAAGGAATTTTTTTGCTCCAATTGCAAGGTTAGATACTGTTCGTGTCATTCTTTTAATAGCTACTTAGAATTTGTGGAAAGTTTATCATTCAAACTTAAAGTCAGCATTTCTACATGAAGAATTGCAAGAAGAATTGTACATTAATCAACCTCCTGGTTATGTGAAGCAAGGAATATAAATTAAAAAAGGCATTATATGGGCTAAAACAAGCACCAAGAGCTTGGTATAACTGTATTGATGCTTATTTTAATAAAGAAGGCTTTCAAAAATGTCCTTATGAACATAATCTTTACACAAAAATTGAAAGTAATGGTAAATTACTTGTAGTATGTCTTTATGTTAATGATTTGATTTGCACTAGAAATGATTTCATGATGATTGAAAGCTTTAAGAAAAATATGATGGCTGAATTTGAAATGACAGATTTAGGTTTAATGCACTATTTTCTTGGAATTGAAGTTGGGCAATCATCTGCTGGTATATTTATTTCACAAAAGAAATATATTCTTAAGGTTTTGAACAAATTATAATGAAGGACTGCAATCTAACCTCTACTCCAATAGATTTGGGATTAAACTATGTTTGAAAGACTTAGAAAAATACTTAGAGTTTGTTCTTCAAAGGAAATTATACCTATTGATCGATAAACCGTGTAGATGTTATTGTTCTTAAATTGATTTCTGCAGAATTCAATTTAAGGTAGGGTGTTAAGTTGTGGTCCTATAAAATAGGTGCTCGTGGTTTTATGGGTTTAATAATTCATAGTCTTATGAAATTTGTTATTCAGTTCTCTATTTCTTAGGAATTTGTTATTTTCTTGTTATTGTAATGGCCTATATAAGGCTATTATGTGATGAATAAAATGTGAAGTTCATGTTCTCTTCTCTCCTGTTATTTCATTTTAATTAAATTATTTGCAAAAGCTATTGGTTAACTTATAAGCCTATTGAACTACTCTACCTATTCCCAATTAGTTTTAGGACGAAACCTCACTTGGGCTTATGTATAGTTTAACTTTCCTCCTTGTGTGGGCCCGTAGGCTCATTGCAACTTTAACATGGTATCATAGCCAATGAAGATTTTGGCCTACTGTTTAGCCCAGAAGGGACCCCATCATTTAAGCAACTGGAGAAGGATTTGAAGTCCGCATGAAGCAAGTGGCCTAGTAGTATTTTTTTTCCCAAGAGGGGGCCTATTTGACCTCAATCAAAAGTTCATCCTTGATTAGGATTGTTTATATAACTATCCAGATTGCCTAAGTAAAAAGGGACTCACATGTGAGGGGGGTGTTGAGAATATCCATATGTGAATGTCCCATAAGGGAAAGATAACTAACATAAAAGTTTAGTGAGTTACTCCACCTATTGCCATTTGGTTTTAGGATGGAACCTCATTTGGGCTTGTGTGTGGTCTAACTTCCCTTTTCATGTTGGCCCGTAGGTCCATTTCAAATTTAACAGAATGAAGGTAGTAATAGGGACTAGAACTTTCAGAAATACATCTGGCTTGTTTCCTTTATTTGATTCTTCTTGAGCTTTTAATAATGCATTTCAGTAAGTTAATCTCTTCATTAGTTACATTCTTAACATCAAGAATGCCTATGTAGCTAATAAACTTAAGCAAACAGGAGAGGAACAAGAACTCAAATAAAAGTCTAGCAGGCATTATGAAGATCACAAAACTAAGAGTTCATGATAGAGAAAATAACTGAAATGTTATATTCCATTTATGTGGAAAATGCAAGTACAAATTGATGGGTCTTATACATATTTTCATCATTCTACTTGTCATTAAATGTTTCTAAATCTAAAATTATAATTTGTGGTCCCCAAGTCAATTTAGGTTTTTCGTAATTTATGGTGTATGTTAGTTATATACTTGACTAACATGAGTTCTAAACTTAGAAAAAATTGTTAGGTCAGCAAAAATAATGAAATCTTGATGATTACATTAATTTGGGGCTCATTTCATATAATTTTCTAAATGTTATAGTATCTTTTGTATAAGTAAAAAGTATATTTTTAACTATAACATTTTTATTACATATTATTCAAATTCTAATATTTTAGAGTTTTCAAAATAAATCTTAATCTTTGTAAACTATCTAATTTAAACCTTAAATAGATGAAAATATTAATAGAAATATGTTTTCATTTATTATGTGTCATGTTAGTGTTGATGTGATATATATTTATTATTTTTAATGATTATATAAATCTTACATACATATACATGTTATTGTAGGATTTATATATTTTAACTAAACGTAAATTAATTATTTTTAATTATGATTATATATAATAAACCCTAACTTAAACCAATAGCTTTAATTTAACCTAAAAAATCTAACTTAATCTTAGTTAACTTAACTCAATTTGTTTGTTCTATTAAAGATAATAATAAATGAACTTTGCAGAACTAACACAGTGGGAAGAAGTAGAAAAAAGAGTAAATCAAAAGTAAATAGGCAATCAATTCTTTTGTAAGATTTTGGAGGATAGTTGTTTTTAAGTCATAGTGATCCAATTTCGGGCTAGTGATATGAGGACCATTAACATCATTATTTATAATTCAAGGTGAAGTTGTTGGAACATTAGATTATATTACTCCAAATACTTCATAATGTTTAAGCTTTTGGGGTTATTCTACTTGAATTACTATTATGAAGAAATTTAATTTATTCAGAGTCTCCAAAGAGTCGAGAGAGTTTTGTTACTTGGGTAAGAGACTTTTTAGTGATTAGAATGTTCAACTATAGTAGTGTTTGGTCTCTAACATTTGTTTTTGTAAGTGAAGGCAAAGCCAGTAATAAAGAGTGGTAATGCAAGGGACATAACGTTCATAAAGAGCAATTGGGGTTCATAAGTTTCTTTTCTCTTCTGAAAACATACACCATCAAATTAGGAATTGAGATTAGAAAAATTCCAAAAATGCAAACTCTTCAAGCAAAAACATCAATGGCTGGAGGTATTTCATTTTCTTTCGTATTTAGTTTATCTATTATTCTAACGTATATTACTGTTGAATATATATATATTAGAATTGGCTTACATTTGTTATCAGAGCATTTAACCTCTGCCTTGTTGGAGTTTTTGGTTGCTAAGTTTTAATTTAATTAAAAACCTCAATTATCGCAAGTGCATGGGTCGTGAATTGTAGTAAAAGAGGTTGATCTCACAAGGAGGTGTGAATTAATCTAATCTTAAGTTTTATAAGGCTTAGAAAAATTAATAAAAATAAAAATAAAAATAGAACAGATAAGTAAACACAAGAATATGATTGTTGAAAAATTAACTTGTAAAAATAACGCAAAACAAAATTAAAGTTGAGCAACACAAAAGTCACAATTGAAAATCAACCAAGAGAATGAACCAATTATGAAGGAACGAATTTATCCTATCATCAATGCTAATCTAGTCACTTATGTGTTAATATGGTGTTGGTTCTAGACTATCGAGGGGTGAATTACTCTCTCTTGAGTTATAATCACTAAGCCCTAATTGATAATTCAAGTGATCAATTTTATCCACTGTTGCAATCTTTCCACTTCATCCAAAATTTTGTAATTATCGTCAATAATGTCCCAATTTAATGCAATCTCTACTCTTCATCTCCTAAAACAAAACAAACATTAATTTGAACATTCAAGCATAAAAATGAATTCAAAACAAAGGAGATAATATCAAATAATATAGCAAGATAACATCTTATCAATAATCCCTAATTAAATCGAGTAACTAAAAATGTAGTCTCTCAATTAACGATCAGCCTAAAACTTAATTAGTTCTTAAGTGTTCTAATAAACAACCAGGTCCTCACACGGGATCTCTCTCCATATAAATTACCGATTTGATTAATCACGTGGTCTATTAAGTCGCTTAACTCTCATTAATCTAACCCAACAATTTTTATCGGTTCACCCTTTCAGTTTATTACCAAAACATGCAAGCACCGCAATTAATCACAACTCCCAGTCAATCAACACAAAAGATAACTAGATTAACATTGAATCAATTCAAAATCCCTAAAGAAAAGTTAGAACATCATCAACAATTCAAAACTCATAATCATCATTCTCATATTCATCTTAACATTTAAATTAAAAAATATATAAAGCTGAAAAGAAACAATCACTTGGAAGTGATCGAACGACTCGGGAAAGGTAGCAGCTGCGAAGACCTGCTTTCTCTCTCCTCCTCTTCCTCTTCTCTCTTCTTCCTCTTCTCTTTTGAAGTCTTCCAAATGTGGCAAAATGTAGAGCTCCTTTGAGGTTACATCATTATGCCTTGTATAGTATTTGTCATTTAGGGTAACCCTAGGGTTTTTCGGGTCCAAAAAGTTTGAGACGTCCCTCGAAAACTTAAAACCAAAAGGTTGTTCATGCTATCTATCGCGCATGTCACAATTGTGGCACTTTTGCCTTTTGTCACAATCGTGGCAAACTAGACAAGATCCTGTCGAGCATACCATGATCTTGGCCCTATCATGCTCGTGGCAGACTAGCTATGATTGTGGCCCTTCATCAATGCTTTTGTTATGATCATGGCACATTGGCCACAATCGTGGCCCTGCGTTTGGCTTCGAACTTTCTCCGAATTGTCTCCATTCTTCAACATTTTTCTTGAAAAACTAGCAAACACATCAAGGCACCTCAAACACATAAAATTAAGGCCCAATAGGGTGCTCTAACCCACAAAACACTCAAAACACAAATATTTAACTAAATAACAAAATCCTAGCCTAAACATGCACTAAACATTAAATTTTCCGACTAAACACATCCTAAACTATCCAGTAAAATATTATACAATCTACAACTATCATTTGTCTTTCGATTAAAGGTAGAAATCTTGAATTAAATATTTTGGAAGTGTTTCTACATTTTAAATTTTTAGTTTTTATGGTGTTTTTTGGTTTGGTTTTGTTTGGTATTTAAAGGGTCATGAACGGTTTAACCTCGCTAGAGGTTGAAGAAGACACTATAACCAAATGATGTCGTTTTTGCTTATTGTTTAACAACAAATTCTGTTGCAATGCCATCTAAACTGAGGCTTATATCCTGATTTATAATGTGTTGAAATTATATTTGTATAAATGTTCAACATGAAGCAGATTATCACATGACTATTATGTCTATATTGTGCATTGTGAATATTTTGGTTAAAATGTTGTAGTGATTAATTATTAGGGCTTAGCCATAGCAACCTTAATTATATAAAATTATATATTTTGTAATTAATCACATAAAAAGTTGGGATATTTAATTATAGTTAATTATTTTAGTATAATAAATTTTATCCCATAAGAATTGTTATTATATTTGAACAATTAATTAGGATAAAATATCAAATTAATTTTCCTAATTTTCCCATAGGTATTGAGAATTAGGATATAATTTGATAGTTTTATCATAAAATTTAGCATAAATCTATTTGAATTAAAACCTTATCCCATAAACAATTTTTATGTCATTTGATTTATGTCTTTTAAGCTATGTTTTACATTGGTAACACATATATATGGTTTGTTAGCCTCAATTTATTGATAAGTAGCATGCATGTTTAAATTATGCAATTATTCAAACTGTTAGTTTCTTCGATAGAAGTTGTGACATTCCCGATGAAAGGGGAGAATTCTTCTTCATCTAGGGTGGATGGACATTAATTATGCTATTCAGAAGGACTAACAACCTAAGGTAACTGAGACAAGCACTACAGCTGAAATTGCTTGTTATGAACATTGTGAGCGATATAATTGCCTAAGTGTGATGTTTGTAAAAACCAACATTTCTGCTGATATTCGTGATTTTGTAGAACAACATGACAAAGCATGTGCTCTATTGAAGGCTATTGATGAGCAATTCGAAACTTCAGACAAAGCATTTGCAAGCACCGCACCCTGATTATGAAGTTTTCATCTATAAAGCTCACTGGTGTCCGAGGTATGTGTGAGCACATCATGAAGATGAGGGACATTATGGTTCAGTTAAAGAAACTCGAGGTTGAGATGTTTAATTTTTTCCTCATGCATTATATTTTGAACACCCTTCCAGTGTATTATAAGATATTTTAAATGGTTCGTATGTTAGTAGTAGAAGGGAGTTCAAAATGTAATGCACGAGCATTTATCCTTATATGTATTATAAGAGATTTTAAATGGTTCATATGATAGTGGAAGGGTGTTATGTGTTTAAGAGGAAGGGAGATTGTCGATGCAACAGGAAGAGGGTTCACAGAGTGCATATATGGTTATTCAAGGAAAGAAGAAAAATAAAGTCAATTCAAGGAAAAAAGGTCAAATACCTGCCCAAGTTGACATTAAGAAGGAATCCAAGGTCTTCTCTTGCTAGAAAAAATGACACATGAAGAAGGATTGTGTCAAACATAAGGAATGGATTAAGAAGAAAGGTAATCAAATATAGCTGAAGTTCGTCATGAAACATGGTATATTTATTCTGGTTGTACAATCCAGATTACAAATGAGTTGTAGAGATTTGCAAAACCCAAGGAAGCCAATAGGAAGTAAGTAGTATATCTTATTCGAAAACAAGATACGTTCATGTATGGAGGCTGTTAAGGATTGAAATTTAATTTTATGTATCGATTTTATTTTAAAATTAGAAAAGACATTTTATGTTCCCAATTTCTCTAGGAAATTGATTTCAGTTTCAAGACTTGTACTATTTGGATATTCCTTTCATTTTTCAGATGAATCTTTTAAGTTAAATTATAAAATTAAATTTGATAGGAATGGTACATTATTTGGTGATCTTTTCTGTTTAACTTATAAGATAATACCTGTTACAATGCAACACATGTTTATGCTGGAACAAAATGTTGTGTCATGAATGAAAATTCCTTTATGTTGTGGCATCAGATATTAGGACATATCTCCATAGAAAGGATTAAAAGATTGGTGAATGACAGAGTACTTAATACTTTGAATTTTAATGATTTTGAAACTTTTGTAGACTGCATAAAGGGAACGTAGACCAACATATCGAAGAAAGGTGCCAAGAGATGTTCAAACATATTAAAGATCATAAACACATATACTTGTAGTTTAGATATGGACTCATATGGTTAGAAATACTTTATCTCATTTATAGATGATTACTCACGATATATGTATCTCTACTTACTTCATAACAAGAATGAAGCACTAGATGCTTTTAAAATATTCAAAGCTGAAGTAGAGAAATAATGTGGTAAGCAAATTAAGATCGTGAGAACTGATAAAGGTGGGGAATATTATGATAGATATATTGAAGGTGGACAAGTACCTGGTCCATTTACGAGGTATCTTCAAAAAATGGGATAGTAGCCCAATATACTATACCTAGATCTCTGGACCAAAATGGTGTGGTAGAAAGAAGAAACCAAACATTATTGGACATGATATGGAGCATACTGAGTAACTCCAAACTTCCTAATTCCTTATAGAATGAAGCTTTTAAGACGACAATGTTTATATTAAACCAGTTACTAACCAAGATTGTTCCAAAGATTCCATTTGAGTTATTTAAAGATTGAAAACTGATTTTGCAACATATGCTTGTTTGGAGATGTCCGTCTAAAATAAGAATTTATAATCCATAAAAGAAAAAAAATTAAGCATAAAGACCATAAGTGGGTATTTCATTGGATATGCCCAAAGGTTTAAAGGATATAGGTTTTATTATCTATCACATCACACTAGAATTGTAGAATTAAGAAATGTAAAATTTCTTTAAAATGACTTGATTAGTGGGAGGGATTAATTTCAAGAGATATTTTTTGATAATGATGATATGGATCCTCAACCTTCTACCTCAAACAATAAGGTGATTGCCATTCACAATACTCGTCAGGTTCAAATAGACGTTGTACATCAAACTGTTGCAATTCAACAGCCTACGATAATCATAAATGACAATAAAAAATTCCATAATTTGCTAATAATTCAATAGATCTAGTTATTCAGGAATTACATAAAAGTATTCATTAACTAGTTGAACAACAGACTCTTCAAAAGGATGTTAATGCAACATTAAGGAGATCTACTGGAACAAGAAAAACAAACCATTACTAGTCATTATGTTGTATATCTACAAGAATTTGATTATAATATAAGAGCTGAGAATGATCCTGAAACCTTTTCACAAGCCATGAGTTGCAAAGAATCAAATTTATGGTATAATGCCATGAAGGAAGAAATGAATTCCATGAAGAATAATGGTATTTGGGATCTTGTTGAGTTGCCCTAAAGGAACTCATAGGTTGCAAATGGGTATTTAAAACAAAGAAAGACTCGTTAGGCAACATTGAGAGATACAAGGCAAGACTCGTTGCTAAAAAATTCACTTAAAAGGAAGGAATTGATTACACAAATACATTTTCTCCTGTGTCTTAAAAAGATTCACTTCATGTAATTTAGGCATTGTTTGCACATTTTGACATGGAATTGCATCAAATGGATGTGAAAACGACTTTCTCAAATGGTGAACTAGAGGAAGAGGTTTACATGAAACAACCAGAAGGATTCTCCTCTAATAATGGTAAGCATTTGGTTTGTAAGCTTAAAAGATCCATATATGGATTGAAACAAGCATCCGACGAATGGTATTTGAAATTCCATGATATTATCTCATCATTTAATTTTAAAGAAAATATCATCAATCAATGTGTATACCAAAAGGTTAATGGGAGTAAAATTTGTTATCTTGTATTATATATAGATGACATATTACTCGCAACCAATGATAAGGGTTTATTATATGATGCAAAACAGTTTCTCTATAAAATTTTTGAAATGAAAGATATGGGTGATTTGTCTTCTGTCATCGACATTAAGATCCATCAAGATAAATTACGTGATATTTTAGGTTTGTCCAAAGAAAAATATATTAATAAGTTTTGAAGAGATTTTGAATGAAAGATTGTTTACTTAGTGAGCTCCCATTATAAAGACGATAGGTTCAATTTGGACCAATGCCCAAAAGATGATTTTGAAAGGGAATAAATAAAAAACATTCCATAAGCTTCTACAATCGAAAGCTTGATGTACGCTTAGGTTTATACAAGACCTAACATTGCATTTGCTGTTAGAATGTTAGTCATATATCAGAGTGACCAGGGATTAGATCACTGAAGAGCTACAAAGAAAGTATTGAGGTACCTTCAAGGGACCAAAGATTACATGCTTATGTACAGACAAACTGACAGTCTGAAGGTAATAAGGTACTCAAATTCAAATTTTTATTGGGTGTGTTGATTCACAAAATCAACATCAGGTTATATCTTCATGTTTTCCCATGGAGCCATATCTTAGAGGAGTGCCAAGCAATCTTAGTTTAATTACTTAGTACTTTATCATTATAGTAGCTTTCAGATGAGTAGCTTTTTCATGTTAATCTTATCATAGCATCTTTCAGGCGAGTACCCCAACTTTTTCATATTACTTTCAGACAATTTCAGGTTGCTTATTACTTCTAATGCTAATATTACTACTTTTTTATTCGTGCATTTTATAACAACTATACCTTTCAAGTAATATTTCTCCCTCCTCCAACTATTCCTTTTGACTATGTTGAATAGGGCTTCATCTTTCAAACTTTGGAGACCTTGGGATTCCTAAATGTGTTCGTTACATGGGTTGAGGCTTGTATCACTTCTCTATCTTACTCAGTTTTGGTTAATGGTATGCTTACTGGTATCTTTAAAAGTGCTAGAGGACTAAGACATTGGGATCCCATCTCCCCTTATCCCTTTATCATATGCATGGAGGTACTAAGTCAGTTGTTTCTTCATAAAGTGGAAAGTAACAAGAACTTTAAATTTCATAGCAGCTGTAAGAGAGTAGGGCTTATTAATTTATGCTTTGTGGATGACATTTTACTCTTCTCTAAAGCCCACAGTAAATCTATTGAATTGCTCATCTCAACACTATCTACATTTAAAAATCTTTTAGGTCTGGAGGTGAACTTCTGAAAGATCCATTTCATTCTAGCTACTAGTGCAAACATGATGGAGAATGGAATCTCTCTTATCACAGGTATGAATAAGAAACCAACTCCTTTAACTTATTTAGGACTTCCCATCGCTACCAAAAGGATACAATTCTCTGAATGCTACCCAATACAGAGAAGATTGAGCATGTAGACAAATATGGTCCTCTCTTTTGGAGGGAGATTGCAACTCATCACATCTAGCTTAAACTCCTTTCACAAATATTGGTCCCCTAATAGAACCCTAGCCAAAGGAGTCATCAAAACTATTGAGAAGCTATTTAGAAGATTTTTTGGGTTAATTTGAACTCAAACAGCCACTTTGCTAAGGTTAAATAGTTACAGGTATGTAAGAGAAGAAGAGGATGGACTGGCTTTGACCTCTATTGGAACCTTTAATAGAATAACCTTAATAAAAAATGTATGGAACATCTTATTGAATAAGAAATCACTATGGATTAGATGGTTCCATAACTACATTATTAAAGGGCTCAGCCTTTGGTCTATTTCTCTGAAACCACATTTTCTTGATCTTTCACTCAACTATTGAAATTAAGACCTATCTTAGAAACTATAGTTCTTTGTAAGACAAGAAATGACGAGAAAGCATTTTTGTGGTTTGATAACTGGACAGGTAAAAGCCCCATAATTAGAATTCCACAAGCTCTTCGTTGTTGAAATGGATTTGCTAGTAATTCTAAAGTCAATACAACTATCATAGAAGGCCAATGGTGTATTCCCATGGACTTGCAACATCTTAGTCCCAATTGCCAACCTAACTTTGAGAAGACAAGATACCTTCCGATGTCTCAATCTATCTCCTACCAAATTCAACTTCTCAAAATTTAGGGATTGGCAAAACCAAGATAACCTAAGGTTTTCCTAGTACCCTATAATATGACATAATTCGCTCATTTCTAGTCACTCATTTCTTTTATGGCTTAAAACACGGAATAAATTGAGCACGCCGGACATGATGCATTTCATCCCTATCAACTCTACCTGTGTCCTCTGTGAAAAGGAGGAAGAATCCATAAAACACTTGTTCTTCTTATGCGCTTTCTCCTAATTCATATGGAAGAGTATCCAAAAACTGTGTCTGGTTTCTAATGTAGTAAATATCTTCATAGATGCTCCAAATTGGTTACTAAGACTAGACAATATTCCTAATTACAACAAGCAAATTTACATAATCTCTTTCACCTCCTCGATTAAGGAGATGTGGGGAGAGAGGAATCTTAGACGCTTTCAGAATTCAGAGATGAAGTATTTTCCACTCTAATTTCTAAAATTAAGGAAAAGCTCTTATGTACCTTAAGGTTTGAAAGCAGCTACCCTAATATAGCAAATTCGTGGCAAATTGCTCAATTTTAAAGCTTGAATAAGCAATCACATAGAAGGGAAGATCAATAAATAAACAAATTATAAAATAAAATACCTGTTTGGGTTTATGAGATGGTCCATATAGAAGCGTAAAGGTTGTCCCTAGATCTCTCTTCTATTCTCTTATCTGGAAGCACTAAATACGGCTTGTTCAAATCACTTAAAACTTCTGATACAATCATTCTATCTAGTTGTCTACAGACTTGATATGCAAACTGATCTTGCATTGCCTATTGACCCCCTCTACCGGGGGTGATGATATACCCAATCCGCAATTTGGGTGATTCAGGTAAATGGCAAAAGACGCAGATGGGTTTCTTAACCAAATTTGGAAAATGCATCGTATGGTTGTGAGATAGTTGCAAAATCGTCTTAACTTGATAATATTAAAGTGTTGTCTTTTTGTTGTTAAATCTGGTACTTGACTTTTGTGTCTACTTCCATTAAATGAAATTACTTTTGATTTCTAAAAAAACAGTATTTTTTATAAGATTTTTCCCTCCTCTAACTCTTCCTCTTCTTTTGTTAATAACAGTTATTCAATTTTTGGCAAGATTTCTTCCTCTTCTACTCATAGTATCAATTTTTCATTCTCCCGCCTCCAATTCTTCCTCTTTTTTTGTTAATAACAATTTTTCATTTTCCAACAAGATTTCTTCCTCCTCTACCTCTTCCTCTTCCTCTTCATCTCCTTACATTAAATTTTCTATTCCCTACAGGATTTTCCCCTCCTTTAGCTCTTCTTGTCTATAGCTCCACCTTGATTGGTAAAACTTCCTAATCTGCCACACCCATATCAACAAAGATTTAGAAATTTTATTAACTGGATTGAAATGAAACAAAGGGTTAAAGTCGAAGTATCTTACGGATCCTGAGGCCATAACAATATTAAAAAATGATATATCAAGTAGTGATGAAGTTACATGAACACTGAAGAATGTGTCTATATTACAGTACAATAATCTCAAGGTGGAGTTCGTTATGATCATATTAGTAGCCACTCCAATTGAGTCAGACCCATATTGGATCACAAATCACTCAATTATGATGATATATAATAAGAAACAATTAAAAAAACCAACAATTAGCCTACTTGCACCCTAAAGGATTAACGAAAACAAAGAGAATATAATGAAGAAACATAAGAATTAAATAAAATCAACTCAAACAAAGTAAATAAAAGTAAAAATCATATCAAACATAACAAAATGAAAAACTAGAAGTAGCACCTGATAACTACCAAGAGCAATGTAAAAGTGAAAGACAAAGGAGTCGCGCTGGACGGCTTAGTCGAAAGAGAGATTAGGGAGATCTTTGTTATTGATGACTGCCTGATATGCTCCTAAATAGAAGCTGTGCAAATTGAAGACCTTATATGGGCCTCTTGTAGTTGTTGCCATGATTGTCCCTCTATTTTTTTCATTATTTTTGTTCGACATAACTCCTGGTTTAACTTCATTGGCATGGAATAGTTATAGGATAATTAAATTGGGTCAGCTTGGTTAGATTATATTCAGGTTATTAGTTTTAAATAAAATTTATTATATATAATTAAAAAAGATATTTAATTTAAAATTAGTTATAAATATAAAAAACATACCATATTAAACATTTAACAGATGAAAATATAATATCTTCATTTTGATATTAGAATTGAACTTAGTTTTTATATAAATTAAAAATATCTTTAGCTCTATGTCACAAAATTAGAAAGTGTTCACTTTTTATTTAAAAATCCATGGAAAAGGCTTTTCATTTGGGAAAAATAGAAACTACAGGGAAACGTAGGTTTAATAATATAGTTTAAATAGACGTTTGTATGTGTCATGCAATTTAGAAATGCTACTTATGAATTATCGAAGTCACGTAAATACGTGGATGAGATAGATTGGAAAAGTAAAACTGACACAGATAATTACGCCTCTGAAATTAGAGGATGTAGTGTCAGCAGGAGTGACATGATCTTTTTATCTTATTTTATAAGTATTTATCTATTTATTTTTTATGAGTCCTATTTATCTGATAGATGAATTCACAGGTAAAAATAGAATATGGTTTGGGTGGGCCCGCACCGTTAGGTTTTGTCTCTTTTGGTGGCAGCGAGTTGAATTACAACCGTTTTCCTCTGTGGGTGTCTGGGGCTCGAACTCGAGACCTC
>JANKOD010000192.1:9711718-9722146 GCA_026284645.1 Erythroxylum acuminatum
CCTCTGTGGGTGTCTGGGGCTCGAACTCGAGACCTCAGGGTTTTGTTGGGTGCAAGACCCACGCCTCTCACCACTTGAGCTATAGCCTAAGTGGTGAGAGGCGTGGGTCTTGCATCCAACAAAACCCTTATAGCCTAAGTGGTGAGAGGCGTGGGTCTTGCACCCAACAAAACCCTGAGGTCTCGAGTTCGAGCCCCAGACACCCATAGAAGAAAACGGTTGTAGTTCAACTCGCTGCCATCAAAGGGGACAAAACTTAACGGTACGGGCCCACCCAAACCAGAATAGGTTACCGTTTCTGAGAGTCATTTATTTAACAGAACAACACAATCAATTTTTGGAATAGGGAACTCCTCTGCGACAATATAATACAACAGAATACATATATCATATATGCAATGTGAAGGGATGGATACGTGTTACGACGTCTGATTTTGTTGATTGCTTGTAGCTGCAGGCCCAATTTTTGAACGAGAGGTTTTTTGCCTGGCGTGAGTTACAATTGCACAGAGCGAAACTCAAGCAACGATGTCGTGTTATGTCGGCTCCAGTTATTTCACATCACGTGCCCACTCCTGAAACCCTAAACCTAGGGCGACACAACATTAGGGTTTTACAGTTGCAGAGTCTTTTCCATAAACCATTATCTGATTAGGTAGTTCTAGTATACATCAATTCCTTCTATTATCAATATGGGCGTGTTTGATATCCAACAAAAAACCAATCTTTTGATAGGAAGAAACTACGAACTCGCTCTGAACCAAGCATTGCAAAATGTAATGGCTGAAATCCACGAAGGAACTCCGAATTTGTCCCAATTTATCCATGTGTTCTTCGAATTAATGCAGGCAAAGGTCGACCCACCTCTCGAAACGATCTGGGTGTACTGTGCTTTATCCTTTACTACCCGCAAAATCACTGCCGATAATCTTGTAGACCGTATTTCGATTTCAAAGCAATTGTTTCAGCTCATAAGTGGATGTGCAGGTGCCTGTGGTGGCTCCAAAAGCGTAGCATTGCTAGCTCCTGTTGTGTTTGAAATGTATAAATTGGTTGTTGATTTACTAAGGGAAGATTTGGGTTCCAAGAGAGTCAAGAAGGTGATTAAGGAGGTTAAATCCTTGATCGGAGTGATTCTTGGATATATAACTGCGTGTTGTAAGGAATTGAACCAGCAAAGAGACTCAAATTTAATTGCTTCTTTCGCGGATTTGGTTGGTTTGTGGATGCATGGGAACGAGAACGAGAACTCATTTTTACCTCTTGCGGGTAGTGAGGTATATAGAGACATTGATTTGGGAAATCGTAGCGTAAATTACTTGTGTGGAATCGTTATTGCAGAGGTCTTATTGTTGAAGTTGTGCTTGCATTTACGGGTTGAGAATCAAGGAGTAGAGTTGGAGAAGGAATTGAGGAGTTGCTTAGTTGGTTCAGTAACTGCCTTTCAGAGCATTTACTTTTATGGTATGTGTTGCTTTTATCTTGACTTGTTTCCAGTAATGTCTGCAATTAACCGCCTACATGATCTATTTCGAATTAAGTTGCTTTTAACTATGTAAAAAATCATTTCAAAGTTGTGGTTTAGCAAAGTTGATGCCTTATTATGTATGTTTATGTTTTTCCCCGTAATGTGGTAGATGAATCAATTGTAACTCCTTTTGTTTTTTCTGCTGGTTGTGGTCTTTTCCATATCATGTTTGAGATGCTTACATGTGCTACGCAGATACACTTCTGAGGATGCTGCTGCAAGGAAACTTACCTGTGACTTCCTTACTGGTTTGTTATTGTTTCTTCAACGCCTAATTCATTTCCATTTCCTTCCCCGAATCATCAACTTATTAAATCATGTTCTTTGGTGTTTCCTTTTGATCATTGTCAATGACAACTACTGCATTTGAATGGTTAGATTGTTAGGGACCTAATCGCATACTATGTTTAAGTGACACATATATGCGCCTAATAATGCTTCGCTCATGTTATCGCTTGGAGCGATAAAAATGAGTATTTCCATGTTGCCTCCTATCTTAAGGCACTTCGTGGAAATTGTGTATGCAGAGTTCGCAGAGTTCGGGAGATGAAGTTTTGTTAAAGACAATTATGTATGATGCCTTACTATTGGCGGAATACTCCTTTCTTAGTTCAAATAGAGCTACAACAGACCTACCAGCAGGATATGTAAGAAGTCTGGCCTTGAAAAGATTGATTACTACACATGAAGCCATAGAATTTTTCAGGTAGCAATCATCACCAAATTTTAAATGCATAGGAGATGCTGCCTTATCTCACCATCTATAATGCTACAGGAATGCTGGAGATCAAAAGCGAGCTAGAGCGTATACAAGTTCCTTCTCCATTTCCCAGTTACCTGCAGAAATAATTAAGTTGGTCACTGACCAGATTGGAACAGAGGAAGCAGCACGTAAATTAAACCGATCATCGCCTAAAGCTCTTATAAGTAAGCAGCTATTGTATTTTCTCATCCAAATTATCTCTCTTCCGGTTCAAAACTAAAACATCATCTGAATCTATTAAGTTCGTCTACACGATCTCCCCAGTAATAGTTGTATATTATTTTCCAGCGGGATTACTGGTTCTTGAGGGTCAAGGTGTAAGAATTTTTTATGACAGCATTTCCAAGTATCGTGCCAAATTGGCGCTCAATGATTACAAAGCCGACTATGAGCAACCATCGTTTAGATCAGAATCGAAGGAGGGAGATGCTGATCCTGTCTTTTACATTGATAACAAGGGAGAAGAGGAAGAAAATAAAGAGACAAATGAATCCATGAGTGCTGCATTTGTCGCTGCTGCCGGCACAATCAGGATGACAAAAATTAGAAAAAGAGAACGGAAAGGATATCATACCGAAAGGAAAAGGACCAAGTTTTTTAATCATGAGCTTACTGATGAGTCTGATTCTGATCGAGAGAGATCCTCATCTATTGATGAAGGTAGTTCATCTAGAGATAGTGAAGTCGAGAATCCAATCTCCGATGAAGATGAGTGAAAAGGCAGTGCTGTTTCTGAAGAGATAATATGACAATCTTTAACTCTCACTGGTTTCAGCTTGGAGCATTGTTGAAAATTTTGCATGCCAGAGTTTCTGTATAATTGATACGCATATATTGAGTGTGGTTATGCCTCTCTCCTGATTTATTTGGTGCAAGATTAGTATATATTTTCTTTTGTGATCTGTTCATATCGCATTTACTAAAATTCTTGTCCAAAAACAAATTGAATTAGCAGCAAGTATTGAGCTGGCTCTGTACAGGTATATCAAGCGGCTTTATTGCATAGCTTTCACCTTGATCCAGCGATTGCTGTGATTTCTTTAGCGTCCAAAGAAAATCCTATATTAATCCTCATCTGATTATCAGCTGTATTAACCTAGCCCTAGTTTTTTCTATCTCTGCTGCAATCGCCCACTGCACCAAAGCTGAAGCTTTTTGCGATCCAGGTCCTCAACTGAAAAAGAATGAAAGGAGCTGTGAATAATCAATATGTGAACAAGGTCTCATCAAAAAACATTCTCTGTTAGGCGTATGCAAATAGTCAACCAATTAAAGAAAAGATGTCATTAAACCGATTAAGTTTGCTCACCACACAAAGCATTGCTCGCTTGATCCTCAAGTTGTACCACGTACAAGCAGGCCACTTAACAACTGAAGAATATTGGGAAGCAAGTATACTTTGACTGAAAGTCACTCTGATTTCCATAGGTACACACTCATACTTCCTTTTTATATCTGGTAGAAGTTAACCGAAGTTTTACCATGTGGGTTTTAGAACATGATCCAAAGCACAGCCCTAGTAAATATCAACAGTAATGCTTCAACTTCACTTCAAATGATAAGAACTCTGCGTTTGGATCTGTATCACCAATAGTCTTGACAAGAGCAAGTGCCTCCAGTAAAATTGTGGAAACGTTTGATATCACGGACAATTATTTCCCGATTTGTGATGCATGAGATGTGCTTCATGAAATCATGGCAATCCCCACAAATTCTTATATTTTTGAAAATTCGGACTGGCTTAATTGGCTTAGCACTTACAAGGGCGAAAGCAAGAGCCAATCTCTCACTGTGATAATAAAGTTTCTGCCTTTTTCCTTTGTGGATAACATTCTGATGGATAATTTCTGTTTGTTGTTTATAGCCTGCCGAGGAAAGTTTTTGCTCCAACTCCTTCAGTTTGGTATGGATTTCCAATATTTTGGGATGCGAATCATCCTGAGATAGGAAGACATGGAACTGACCATCGACCTCCACCCAACTACATCCAGGTTCTTTCTTAATGCCTTGTGCGGACATCAATGTTCTGATGTGTTTGACATCGTCCCACCTACCTTTGGATGCAAAAATATTTGATAGCAATATGTAACTGGACTCTAGCTTGGGCTCAAGATCAAAGAGTTTCCTAGCAGCTTTCTCACCTAAGTCAACATGGCCGTACAGTTTACAAGACCCAAGAACAGTCTCCCATATCAAGGAATACGGCGCTAGCTTCATTTCCTCAATGAAGAGCTCAACCTCACTGAATCTGCCTGCTCGACCAAGCAGATCGACCATGCAAGCACAATGCGCCAGTGAAGGGGTTATACCATATGCTTTGTTCATCAAATCAAAAAGGTTTTTGCCCTCTTCAATCCAACCCATGTAGCTACAAGCAGAAAGAATAGCTGTGAAAGTTACCTCATCAGGGAGAATGCCTTCATCTAACATCATATGAAAGGCTTCAAGAGCCTTTTCTCCTTTTCCATGTTGCGAGTAACCAGATATGATCATGTTCCATGAGACTGTATCTCGTGAAACCAAGTCCTTAAAGATCACTTCAGAATCCTCAATGCACCCACATTTTCCATACATATCCACAAGGGAACCAGAAACAAAAACATTTGAGAAGTACCCGATCTTTATTGCCATGCAATGGAGCTGTCGTCCATTTTCTAGGGTTGCCATATGGGAGCATGCCCTTAAGCTGCTGGCAAGAGTGAACTCGTTGGGCCTTAAACCCTGTCCATGCATCTTTCCTATATACTTAATAGCAACTTCTGCTCGATCCGTTTGTGCATAACCAGAAATCATTACTGTCCAGGTGAAGATATCCCGCTTAATCATGTTGTTGAAAATTACATTTGCATCTTCCAAGCATCTGCCTTTGGCATACATGTCAATAAGAGCTGTTCCAACAAAATCACCAGAATCAATACTTCTTTTTATTATCTGAGCCTGTACTTGCTTTCCAAAGTTAAGATCCAAAAGGCTTGTGCAAGACCTTAAAATACTGACAAAGGTGTACAAGTTTGGCTTGAAACCTCGCAAAAGCATCTGGCAGAAAACTTTTGGCCCTTGATCTGAAGTTTCAGCGTTATAGAATCCAGATAAAAGGGAATTCCATGATACTATATTTCGATCAGTCATCAAATCAAATACCCGAGTACCATCTTGTACATATCCAGTTTTCATGTACATCATTATCAACGCATTGCCAACTGAATTATCAGACTCAAACCCACATTTGTAGATGCAGGCATGGATGCTGGGACCAAAATGCAGGTCGGACATATCTGTAGCAGCACTGACTAGACTGGAAAGGGTGAACTTGTTAGGTCTAACCCCTGCACGTCTCATTTGATTGAACATCTCAGCCACTTCTTGGCTATGCCCTTGCTGTTCAAGGCCTGCAATCACCGCACTCCAAGCTACTATGTCCGGATCTTTTATTGTGTTGAATACTTTCAATGCAGCACATGTCATACCACATTTAAAGTACATGTCAACAAGGCTACAACTTAGAAATTCTTCTGACTCGTACCCACTCCTAATAGCCATAGAATGCAAACTCGTGCCATGCCTCAAATTCCCGGTGTTTGCACAGCCCTTTAAGGCAGTGGACAAAGTGAATTCAGTGAAATTCATTTCACACTCTATCATCCGATATAACAACTTCAAAACCTCTTCCCCATCACCTTTTTGAGCATAACCATGAAGCAAAGCATTCCATGACACGCTATTCTTCTCAGGCATGTAAGAAAATAACTTGTCAGCAAGTTCCACCTCCCCACATTTGGCATAAAGGTCAACAAGTGCAGATCCGACAAACAAATCCAATGATAATCCAAGTTTTATTGCTTCCACATGAATCTGCTTTCCAAATTCTAGGTCCAAGAGCATAGAACATGCTTTTAGCACAGTCGCCAGCGTAAATTCATTTGGTCTTACATGTTCCTTTATCATTTCGTAGTAAAGACCAAGACTGTCGCTTCCATATCCTTTCCTCAAAACTCCAACAATTAGCGCAGTCCAAGACATTACGTCTCTTACGTGCATTTTATCGAGCATTTTACGAGCAAAGGAAAGGTTTCCACATTTCGCGTAAAAATTAATCAAAGAAACCACTAGATGCGAATCCGGCTCTATCCCACTTTTAATCAAGTTCCCATGAATCGCCTTCCCGTCCATTAGGGACCCTTTTGAGGCACACTCACGAAGCATCCAAGAATATCGCTTAAGTAAATCTTTGCTATCATTAGTTTCAGCTTTATCACCCAACGCCAAAAACTTCGGCCAGGTAACACCGGGAAAATTTCTGGGTGTCTTATAAGGATCCTCAATAACCTTAGTAGATGGAACTCCGATACCGGTCACATCAAAATTGTTCACACGTTTAGATTCCAAAGCTGTGGAAGTATCGCGAGCAGAGAGTTTTACTCTACATGAAAATAACGAGCAGGTAGATCTGGTAGGGGCCTTATGGTGCAAATTCACAAAGGAAACGGATTTGGAGCAAGTAAATAAATGCAAGCATCGAAAGTTCGATATTGGACCAGTAACAAAATCGCTATCCATGAACTTGGGCACAGACAATCGTGCTATGCGTCGAAGGAGAAAGGAAACGCAGTCCACTCGTTCTCGTCGGCTATTGAATGCAAGTAAAGAGAAGATCTTTCAGAACCAAAAATCAAATTTCAGCGAAATTTTATATTGTGTAAATTTTTAAAAACAGCGTTAAGCTGTTATTCATTTCCAATATAAGATCTAGTTACTTCTTTGATTAAGTTAAGACTTCAAATTTTCCAAACAACTGATGCTAGGGATAGAATAGTTAACCTTCATTACAAATTTAAGATGCTCAAACACTGCAACGTGGAGATGTTGTGTCCAATCCCATCCTTTTCGGGTTAGTTAAGATGTTTTTGTATGTCAATTTACATAAAATGTCACGTTTAATTTATGATAGATAGAAGTGGACGAACTCGTTTGCATATTCGTAGGGAGAGGAATTCGACACCGCATGTCCGTCCTAGTCCATGGTTATTTCCTTGTTTGGAGCCAAATCAAATAATTATGATTTACGTAAATGGTAACTCAAAATTTATCTGAAACATGTGGCTTGGTCACGCATGGCGATCAACTCCTAATCCTATATTAAATGTTGTTTATTACGAAGATTCAATTGAATCTTATTTATGTTTTCGTATTAGTTAAACTTGGATTTAATGTAAAATTCCATAATATAGAATGAATTTCTCTTGGAACCATTTTTATGGTCATGAATTCATGTTGGATGGTTTGATTGCAGAAGACAGTATTTGTCATGGTAGTAATATAAGTTATTTATTATTTGCACTGTGCTTAAGGATGACAGATATCAGTTTGTTGCTGGTATTTTTGGTTACTTTTCTTCGCTTTTTGACCCAGTTATTGCTAAGCTTATGTCAATAAGAGAAGCTCTATCTTGGTTAAAGAAAAACAAATTGATCACGTCATTGTGGAGTCTGATTGTTTGATGGTTGTTCAAGTTATTTCGGCTCCGTCTTCGAATTTATCTGAGATTAGAATTTTGGCCCTTAATCGGCTCTCACTCAAGCGACACTTCCTTCATTTGTCCTTTCATTGGACACATAGGATTGCCAATAAGGCGGCTCACTCACTAGCGAGGATAGCCTTATTATATGCAAACCTTCATCATTGGAGTGTTAGTCCTTCTTGTTTAGAGTCTATTTTAACTTCTGATAGTTCTGCTTGTTATGCTATTGACAGTGAAAGGCTTATAGGAACCGGGTGTATAGGGTAAGCCTGTTGACTTGGGTTAGTTTTGATGTCTTTCTTGTCTATAGATCTGCGTTTTTTTAACTATTAAATTAAAAAAAAAGAAGGTAAATTCAATCATAATGCAACTTTAAGGCATGCTAGACTAAGTCAAATTGATCATGATCAAATGAGACAATTTAGCTAAAAAAAGGCATTTTAGATAATTTAAATCAAGAAGATTTACATATTTATGTATCTACATCCACTTACATACTTAATCTTCTGCCTTTAAAATTAGTTACAAACATTCTATATGAGTTCTGGACAAATAGAAAACCTAATAAAGCAAGTATAAAATTGTAAGGATATGTTGCCTACATTTATGATCTTTCTCACAATTAAGAAAAACTAGGTCATGATGAAAGAAAATATCTTTATTAGATATTTCGAACACTTTAAAAGGTATGAGTGTATAAGTAAATAAGCCAACAAATGGTAATTGAATTTGAATCACAAGATGTAACATTTTTGGAAAATAAATTTTTAAAAAGGATGAAATAGGAAAAGACATTTTTATATGAGGCTTATAATCAAAGTGATTACGTCACATGGAATTAAGAAGACAGACTCTATCGAAGTGGGATCAATATAAAAACTGAAGAATTAACTAAAGTTCAATTTACATTATAATCTAGTAAGAGTTTATCTATTGTTTCTAATTTAAGCAAGGGTAATTAAGGCATTGATAAATATGTATCCCATGAACCTAGATTATGTGTAATAATCATATAATTATTCCCCAACATTTTTTTCGAGATGGAATGGAAAGTTCATATGATTATCCCATAATAAGAGGGTGAACAAGGAATGAATGAGGAAATGGCTCAAATAAACTATAGGACTTAGTTGGTCACCTAATAGGTGAAAAGCTATGGGAAATATGTGAGGTCTCAAAATAACAAAAGGCTAATTGTCGTATTGAAAGATACAAGGGACTCTTTATGGCTAAAAGATACACACAACATGATGGAATTAACTATGAAGAGATACTTTCACTAGTTGTGAAGTTTACTTCGATATGATTAATCATGCATGTAGCAACTAACATAGCTATTGAATCAAATATATGTAAAAACTGCTTTTGTTAACAAAAAAAAATAAATACAAGAGATCTATATGGAATAACCTCTATATTTCAATAAAGAATAAGAGTAAAGCGTATTGATTATTGAAATCAACTTATGGTCTGAAATAATCCTCAAAATAGTAATACATTTTGTTCATATAATGTAATTAATTCGTTTAATCTTCATATAATTAATGCATAGCAATATGTAAACATGAAAGTTCCAAAGATAAATTTAAAAATTTCTTGAATATTATATATGCAAATTATAAGCTAATTGATAATCCTATCGTTAAAGGTAAAGATTTCAACTAAAAATTTTGTCCAACAACGCCACAAGAAAGAGAAAAATGAAGAAAGTTCCTAATTTAAGCGCAATTAGGAGTCTCATGTGTATAATGATGTGTACAATTATCATAAATTGGTTATAATGTCAGAATGGTGAGTAGATATCAGTTAAATTCAAATTAGATACATTAGAAAGTAGTGAAGAGAATACTAAGGTATTCAAAAGGTATTATTGATTACATATTGAGTTATCAAGGTAATAACCTACATGTACTAAGTTATATGGATGTAGAATAGGGAAGAGATTTAGAGGAGATAGAATTTACTTTCTTATTTAGAATTACCTTTTCAATATATCCTAAAATATAAAGATCATCAACAAGATTGTGCATCAGATTACTGAATTAAACATTAAACAAAGGTTAAATCACATTAGGTTATTTTACCTTCTCTTTATTTCTTATGATTCCCAACAATATTAGACAAACTGTTAGGTCTTATTTGGACAACTGTAATAAAGAGATAAGAATAAGAATGCAACCTTTAATCTCTAATTTTTAGTTGTTTGGTTACTATAGTCATAGATAAAACAAGGAATGATACAATTGGAATGAATTCTAAGCAATCTTGGACTTTTATTCCTAAAGGAGGTGTGAGTATAAGCTGAAATTAAATATCAAGAATAAAAAATAAGAGATATTATTAAAATATTATCAAGTTAATATCAAAATATTATTAAGATATTGTCAAAATATTGATTCTTATAAGAATATTATTATCAAAATTACATATTACGATCTTTTATATTAATTTTATTAATATTTTATTTTATTTTATTTTATTTTATTTCATTGATATTTTTATTCTTATCATAAAAATCATTAAAAATTAATAATTTTATAAATAATTGAATTTTTTGATTAATTATTTATCAAATATAACATATTTTAATTATTTATTTACAAAATAAATCATATAATA
>JANKOD010000192.1:9724121-9736022 GCA_026284645.1 Erythroxylum acuminatum
GTAAAAACATTACTGCAATCCCCCGAACCTAGGCATTAATTATATACATATATATATATATATTCGGTTTCTCACGAGGTGTCTTAGGCGGGTCTTAATTATAGGAAGACACCTTTAAGCCAGCCACACCCAGACTAATCTCCACTCGAGCCGGGTAGGCCCCTTGCGGGAGGTAAAACTCTGGCCCCAAATTTTAAACGGCTACATACATAAGGGAGATTCGAACCCACGACTTAACTTAAGCCAGGAGAACCCACGACCTCACTGGGCATTAATTAATAAATCAGACAATCTTTACTCCACCACACTTGCTTTTCTTAGAAAATAACTTAATTCTATTTACAGATGGCCGCAAGAAGAAGCGGTATTTGCTGAAAAGGGCCTAGACTTGGAGAAACACAACATATTATTCTTAAAAAACAAGTATAAAAAACGGATTGCAGTACACCTATTCCTATTCTTAGACTATTGCAAAACTGATAATGTAATCAACAATACTAGATTAGACTAGTAATTGACTTACTTTTAGTAAATTTTAAATTAACAAGTTTAATTTTTGAATTTGTTTATAATTTAAGTCAATTTTGAAATTATTGTATCGAATTACTTAAACAACACATTATGTGTTATTTGTAATTAGAAATAGAGATTCCAACATAATTAAAAAAAACCATTTTAGTTGCCAAGTCAAACACTTAAAAAAGGAATGTTGTAAAGAAGATTACAAGTATGGTAAAAGTCAATTTTATGTTTACAAGTAAAAGATCGCATGGACTGGTTTGATCTAAAAAGCATGATTGGCATGGACATATATGATGAAACCAAATAGAGTCAGATGAAAGGCAAGCAACTACTATTGTATTGCTTAATTCTTGTAAACATACATAAGAGATGGTTTGTCAATGTCATTACCTCCCCAGAAGGTGGGCATCCAATGAAAGGGGTACATATCATCAGTCTAAAACATTCACCGGATAACATCAGTCAAAAGAAACGATAGGACTAGGAGCCACATGTCATGTTCAAATAAAATAAAAAAATCTCTCCAACTACATCTCCCCCTTTTCGGGTAAAACATCACTTTCTAGAAAAAGGATAATGACAAAAGAATTTAAAGCAAAAATGGAGTCTGAGTTATAGATCTTTTATCTAATATTATGGTGTTTTATTGTATCTAACAAATTTCAACCATTTATTTATGTGGGTCTCACGTAAATTTCGTGTGAGTCCCGTAAAATAAATGACTAAGATTCTATAAGAAAGAATAAGACAGAGTAATATTAAACAATGATCTGAATTCGCAAAAAAGAGAAAAAGCCAGCTCAGCTTTTGACAGGCGGTGAAAAAAGGGCGTCTCAATCTCACAAGGATTGGTTGGTACGGAAATTCACCAAGAGCGTCGGTGGGAGGTAAATAAAGAAAATGAAAAAATTGTCCAAATATGCAGATGAAAGAGGTGGCTTTGTGTATAAGCCATAACAGAGACCGAGACAAAGGGCAGGGGCTAAATTTGTGGAAGTCGGATAAATAGGTAAGAGAAGAGTGTGTTAGAGAACCACATAGGGAGAGAGCGAGAGAGAGTTCTCGTCGGAGAGACAACGGAGAGAAGAGTACACAGGCTGGCTGGGCTTCTCTGAGAAAGGGGGTGAAAGAGACAGCGAGGGAGCCGCGGCCATGGCAGAGTCGAACGATTCTGTTTCCGTTGACATGGAGAAGATCTATCTCGGTGGAAAGGTTCGGTTTTTATCTCTGGGTTTGTTTCTTACTGTCAATGCACGTATGCATTTGTTTGATTCTTTTGTTCTTACTCAATTCTTAAGTGGGTTGTTCCTTGTTTCCTTGATGTTTAATGGATTTCAAGTTTTCAACTTTATTCCGTTAATGAGCATATTTTTTCTGATTTTTTTTCTCTTTCAAGTTCTTCGTTCAAAAGGTTTTGAAGCTGCGACTTTTCTTTTTGATTTTCCCTTTCGATGATGCGCGATTTTGGGTAGCATTTCATAACACCAACTGGGCACTTGATGTGCATTTTGGGTTAACGGTCCTTTTTTTTTCTCAACTGGAAGCTGACATAAGAGTTCTTTCCGATCTTTTTTATTCTTTTATGTTTCATTGGCGTTCTTGGATTGGTTATTTTATCACATTAACTCAGAAGGAAAGTACTCTTTGATCTTCAATTTCCCCCTTCTGACTTAGTGTGTTCTTATGAATGCAATAATCATTCGGTAGGAATGTTTTCTTCGCGAAAATTTAGACTGGGTTTTTGATCATCTTGGTACCTGAGATTTTAACTTTTGGGTAATTATTATTTCTTCCTTAAAATAAACATCTTCACTTTGTTCAATGGTTCTTCTCGAAGATGCCATCTTTTACTCTTGTATGTTAATATGGGGAATCATGAACGTAAGAGGCCTAAATTGTTGAGGTTTAGATTCATGTACTTAGACCTTTTCTTTCTTTGGTTTTGGATTGATTTTAAATTTGACATCGGATATTGCATCCTGTTTTTGTTTTCTTCTGTTGTTCTTATTTATGTCTAAATCTGTTCGATTGTTTGAATTATTAGTGTCTTCATCATCTTCTTTTTGTTCCTCTGTCTTTCTTTTTAACTGGGGTTGGGGGTTGAACGACATTCTTGTATAATTTTTTTCCCTACGGCCAAAGTTACTTGATTTTTGAGGTATAATATTTTATCTAACGTCAATTGCTGCCAACAGAAGAAACCTTACCCATACTTTTCCTTGTCCTACTTCGTTTTTTTTATAAAATAATTATATTAAGAGATTGAGATGTGTAGCTGTTCGGGTTTTAATTTGTTTGTTATGTTTATCGTTAACTAAATAAGATTCCATTCTCTCTCTGCTTTTGAACTGTCAATACCTTTTTATGAGTACAATGATTGGAATCAGGAAGCTACTTGTTTTGTCTTCCTATCTCTGGAGTCGTACAAACATGTTTTGCAAGATAGTTTGGCATACCCAAAAGTGAATACGTGCACATGGAGAAGCCTTTCTTGGGAATAAATTAATCTGGACAAAGCTAAAGCTTCTTTGCTGAATGTGGGTAGAAGAAAAAGACGATTGTTATTGCTTTGATGAGGCCTTTTCTAGCTTGAGAATAATATTATTCTCGGTGAAAATTGCCACAGTTTTTATTTTGTTTTGTTTTGTTTTTATGTTTATAGGAAAAGCTGCCTTTATTTTTTCTTTTACTTGTGTCTTACTCCTATTCTCTGTTTGTAAAATTCTCAGGAACACCATGTAAGGACTGGCCGTGGTTCTGTGTCTGTTATAGTCTATGGAGACCAAGACAAGCCAGCAATGATTACCTATCCTGATTTGGCTTTAAACCGTAAGTATATTAGGTAAAATTAATTCCTAGTCTGTACATTTACCTATCTACTTAGAAACCTTACTATTCAAACGCATGCAAATGCATATTTCAATTTTATTTTTTGTCAACTAGTTCTGCATCCAGCATAATCGGGGTGCATTTATAATCTCCAATTTGACACACAATTACACTTTCTATATTCGTCCTTTCTTTTCTGTGATACAATCTTCCTTTGAATCTGACAAGTTTGCACTCCTTCTCATGTGTAATGTTTGCTCAGATATGTCTTGTTTTCAAGGACTGTTCTTTTGCCCCGATGCAGCTTCTCTGTTGCTACACAACTTCTGCATTTACCACATTAGTCCTCCTGGGCATGAGGTCGGTAAATTACGATTTGAGTGCCAATGCACGGTTTCAATTTGCATGTGGTGTTCATTTTCTTAACCACATTTGCATCTCATGAGACAAATGTTCACATAGTTTTGCACTTTCATAAGAGTTCTTGCAGTTAGGAGCTGCTTCACTTTGTCACCATGATCCTCAGCCTTCCGTTGATGATTTAGCAGACCAGATTATTGAAGTTCTCAATTATTTCAGGTGAGTTTAGTTGCAGATCTACATTTCACAGTTTGTTTGACAATAATATTGTGGACAGTTACTGTCCTTGTCCTTGTGCCTCTTACTTCAAAGTACTTGGAAGAGGTCTTGTATACCGAATGGTGTTTTCTAATATTCTGTTGGATTTGCTGACTTCTTATGGATGAAAATTTCTCTCAGACTTGGCACAGTTATGTGCATGGGAGTGACAGCTGGTGCCTACATCCTCACATTATTTGCCGTAAGTCCCTTTAAGAATTGTTTTAAACTAATTTTTTCTGGAGAAAATCCAATTTAGCTCCCCCATCTCGTGTATCATATTGCAGATGAAATATAGAGATCGCGTTCTTGGTTTGATTCTTATATCACCTTTGTGCAAAGCACCATCATGGACTGAATGGTTTTATAACAAGGTTCATTTTTGTGCTTCTTTTCTCTTTATCAATTTTAAAAAAGGGTAAGAATAGATGCAGTTTTGGTATCATGATCCATAACAATGATTGTTTGCATCATGCAGGTTATGTCAAATTTGTTACATTATTATGGCATGTGTGGCTTGCTTAAGGAATTTTTACTACAGAGGTACTTCAGCAAGGTATTGTAATGCTTCATTCCTGGACTAACTATTCCAACTAATGTTAGCCTTTAGCCATATTGTAGAGATACTTTGGATTACTTTAAGTGAAGAGTTGAAGTATCTGTTGCAACAGGAAGTTCGTGGTAGTGCAGAAGTTCCCGAATCAGATATAGTTCAAGCATGCAGAAGGGTTAGTAGTTGATGTTTTTGGTCTCATTTTGTTTATTTAGTTGTAATAGTGATGCACTCAAGTTCAATTTGCATTTTTGTACTTTATGCTGTGAATTTAAATGGGTGCCATGTTGATTTTAGTAACTGTTTATTTCTGCAGTTACTCGATGAGAGGCAGAGTGTAAATGTCTTACGATTTCTTCAAGCACTTAATAAGTAAGAACTTCTGCCAGCCACTTCAACATTCACGTGTTTACTATTGTGAATAACATCTGTTGTCATATTTCAGTCCCAAATCTTGGAAGGTTTGTAAGCTTTGTTGTGCCATTGTGCAGGAGGCCTGACATTACTAGTGGATTGAAGAATTTACGATGCCGCACTCTTGTGTTTGTTGGAGATAACTCTCCCTTTCATTCCGAGGCCCTCCAAATGATGTCAAAGTTGGACAGAAGGTACAGTGCGCTGGTTGAGGTGAGTACTAAAGAGTTCCTAGGATTTAGATTTTTTCAGATATCAATGACGCAAGTATCCAACTCTGTTAATAATAGTTCGGGAGCTGGAGTGGTCAGGTTTTGAATATTTTTGCACCTCAATATTGAAAGTGTGCATATGCTGTGATGCTTTTGCAGGTCCAGTCTTGTGGATCAATGGTAACAGAAGAACAGCCGCATGCAATGTTGATACCTATGGAGTATTTCTTCATGGGGTATGGATTGTATAGGCCATGCCAACTCAGTGACAGTCCGAGGAGCCCTCTCAGCCCATCTTGCATCTCACCGGAGCTTCTCTCTCCTGAAAGCATGGGTTTGAAGCTTAAACCAATAAAAACCCGCATTTCGCTTGAAGTTTAATTGGATGGTGCGTAGAGAATGGATTTGGCGATTCAAAAAGGGGGGAAAGAAAAAAATTCTTGAATTCTTTTTCAATTTTTTTAATTACTTTTTGGGATATGGAAAAAGGGTAGAAGCAGTTGGAAGTGCTGTAGATAAAAGAGAAGAAATGAAGATGAAATAGGAGAAGTGTGAGCTGCATTTATTCTTTTGTAGCCATTCATAAGGGAAGTCATGAGCTGTCTGTAAATTCCATGTACTTCAAAAATTTGTTCACAGTGACCGCCATTAACGGACACGAACTTATTAAATTTATCACTGCAAAAATGCTCTCAACTCTCTTTCCATGATCCTCAATTTGGTTTCTTTTCCTTCCCCATATGTTCTATCAATTGTCACTAAGCTCAATCTTTGCTTTGCTGTACAACATCTTTCTGCATTAAGTAGCCGCTCAGATTAGTTCTTGTGCCAGTCTGGGGAATCACCGTGTAACCCTTTTTTCTCATTTTTTTAAAATAAAAATTTTGGAACGTTTAATTATTAGAATTTGACACAAAACTTGGATTCTTACTCACTTTCTTGGCAAAATTGCAGTGATGACTCAGCAGAAACTGAGTAGTTGAACGTATAAGATTTTCTCTCTATATTCAACGTTCTCTTACGCAGATATGTCAACACAGATTTGATAATTTTTACCAAAATAGGAATCACCCATTTGTTCAATCAACTTCTCACGGTTTCTGTTTTGTTTGACTTACCTATTTCATTGATTCATCCCCTCTTGTGTCTTTTAAGTTGGTGAATCGGCTATATGGATGTCATGAACATAGGATTTGACTTCTCAAAATCTTATCTTCCTTGTCCTTTTCATACCAGTCATAATTCTCCCGGGAACTTGAGAAAGCTGTTGCATTTACTGTTTCTGGACATTGCTAGGAGGGGGTGATGGAAGGTAAAACAGTCGATGACTTTACAAACTAGTTGAACCGAAATCCATCGAGTCCACAAATTATTGCAGAGACAAAAATCCGTCTATTTCTTTGGGTAGTGTTCTTACATGCTTCGTTCTTACACAACTTCTGTTGAGAGTTGCGGATTTAAAGGCCGTTGTCACAATGCTTTTGTTTCAGATTTGACTTGAGGATCATAATGATGCGAGTCAGTTTTTCATTGAGAGGATGTTGAAACATCATGGATCGTTGGGATGTTTCTTGCAGATCAGCACCAGTCTCACCCTTATAGATGAAGGAAAGCTTAGGCTATTCCCCCATCACCATTCAACAGCACCACGACATTGTTACAGCTTATGGTCCTCAATATGTGCAAGGCATGTATAATCAATCATCTTACGCTAGCTTCTGAATGGTAACTATATTCTTTAATGTTGTTAATTGGTCGTTGGGTAGTTGAAGCTTAACTTGCTTAACAAACTTTTGATTTGTCCACTACATTTGATTTCTGTTATATACAATCTTTACCTTTTGTTTAGAATTGATTTGGTAGATTCTTAGTTTTATTAGCAGCATACTGTTTCACTGTTGGCAAATTTGTCAAAGTTCCTCCAGTTCGCCTGCTGTTGAACTCACCGAAACTTCGCTCTTCCATTTAGTAGAATCTTGTGTTAACAATACCTATTTTAACAGTGGTTTACTTAGGAAGCAGCACATAAAGAGAACTCGAGTACCAGAAAAGGAAAATACTTGCAGGAAGATATCATGTCTGTCATGTTATGAATCCTATAAAAATATTCTAGAATATATATTTGTGTCTGTTGATTAGGCACAAGGTGGGGGGCAAACTCTACTGTACTGATGTTAAATGTTGGATCTTAATATTCTTAATACAGCCCTGAAAGAATAATTTGAAAGAGGCAGGTGGCAGCAGAAGCCATGATTTGATTGAAGGGCTAGAGGTGACACTGGCGATCCAATAAGAGTCTTCCTCTTAGGTCAAGATCGGACCCTCGTCAACTGCGAACCAGATCGTGAGCTTTGCTCTGACTTTTGTCCAGGACATACAAAGATTACAACTAGACGAAACACTTCAATTATTCTTTATCGTCCTCGGCGACCCAACAGCCATTTTCTAACCCGTCCTTGGTTCTTGTCAACAATTAATTAAAGATAACTGATTGGCGCCTTAAAGCTAACTCCTTTTTTAATTCCCTCTCTCTGGCTGCGTGAGGTTTATAGCAACAGCCTAGAAGATAGAGGAAAGAGAGATGTGTACTCGATCTTGTAACTAGTTCATTCGTTGGATGGACAGTTGACAGCTGTGCTTTTCACTTATCCCCTTCATTTAGTGCGAACTAAATGAGCTTACAGTTGTAAAAATCTTTCTTTTAGTCACTCTCTCTTTCACCCAAAGATAAACATGCGTCACATGTACTTTATAAGCATCTATCTACAAATGAGTTATACCAAACTTATTGAGGAGGTATTGACAATAGTGTTAGATAGCATCGTGCATTGTTGTGCTTGGCTTCTCTAGCTGAAAATTCCAGCAGCAATCGGAATGTGCCTGTCCTTTTAACATTTCTTTCCATGAAGAAACATGTGTCTTTAAGTTTCACTTAGCTACACTTCTTGCGATGATGCAGGTTGTGGTTCAGCCAATATGAATATCAGTGGTTTAGTTAATAATGAACTAGTTTATAGAAGAAGTGTTGATTGTTTCTCCAAGACCTTCAAAGACTCTATGCTGTTTTAAAGTACAGCTAGTGATATCATATGACATGACACACACTCTCTCTCTCTCACGCAATCGTGAGAGAGAGAGAGAGAGGGAGAAAAGAGAAAAGGAAAATTAATTATATCCTAAAATGCAATACAACTCCATTGGTTACACTCCATTTATAGGAAATAAAAACAATAAAATACTAAAGTTTTACTCATATAAGCAAATATCTATTGGATCAAAAATTTGGTCAAATCATATGGAATACTTAAGGAAGAAGAAAGCCTCTCTCTACTTGCTTCAAACACATGATTTCGGCTACAAGTTGTTGTCTTTCTCCATTTGATTGATCATGATTTTGGCTACCATTTAATGAAGTATGTATTTGTTTACTTTCCATGCACAATTAGCTTGATTTATTTATCGACGTTGCCTCCTTTAAATCAAGCTGGTAAAAATTTATCATCCCTAACATTTTCTTAAGTTATGAAACAACTCAAACTTCAGTGGCTTAGTAAAAATATCTGCAAATTGTTCTTTAGTGTGAATAATTAATCACTACTTCCTTTTCAAGTACTAGCTCGCAAATTTTGTGAAACCGAATGTCTATGTCCTTGGATTGCCCCGTGAAAAATTGGATTTTTGCACATTGCTACTTATTATCACAGAATAATTCTGTTGGAGCATCTTATTTTTTATGTAGTGCTTCAAGCATTCTTCTTAGCCATATTTCTGTGTAGCACAACTAGTTGCTGTAATATATTCTGTTTCAGCTGTAGATAACACAACCACGGGTTGTTTCTTTGAAGACCATGATATTGCGCCAATGCTAAGATGAAAAACATACGATGATGTGCTTTTTCTCCTTTCTATATGTCCACCCCCAATCACTATCTGTGTAGCTTATAACATTTACATAATTGATATTTGCATTAAAATTCTTTTATTCAAAGTATCTTTGATATATGAAAAAATTCTCTTTGTTCTTCTAGTAAGTTAAATTTATAGGTCTCCCTTTGTCTTCTTTTATTTGTTTCAATTCATTTCAACTGGGGTGGGAAATGATTTTACCATAGCCTCCTTAAATTCTTCAATCATCTTTGAGTTGTTTTCAGTAAAAATTAAATCATCAACATAAAGACACATAATTAAAATATCACCAGGCTCAACAAATTTAACATATAAAGTATGCTCAAAAGGACATCTTTTAAAATCGTGCTTTATGAAGTATGAATCAATACTTTTATACTATGCTCTTGATGCCTGCTTCAATCCATACAGTGCTTTCTTCAACTTGTGAACTTACCTTCTTTTCCTCTAATTTCATACCCTGCAGGTTGCTCATCATATATTTCTTCTTCTACAATTCCATTTAAAAAAGCAGATTTTACATTCATTTGATAAATTTTCTGGTTATTTTGAGCTGAGAGGGAGATAATCATACTAATAGTATCCGATCTCACAACAGGAGTAAATACTTCAAAGTAATCAATACCTGTTTTTTGGTTATATCATTTTACAATCAATCTAGCTTTAAACCAATCAATCTCATCATTAGGCTTGTACTTTGTCTTGTACATCCACTTTACTCCTATAGGCTCTTTATCAGCGGGCAAAAATTTGTTAATTCCCATGTGTCATTTTTTTTCAATTGTATACATTTCTTCATCCATGGCTTTTCTCCATTTCAAGTCAATTGATGCCTCTGCATAATTAACTGGTTCACAGTTTATAAATAAACCAAAATTGACAATCTCTTCACCAGGTAGATCATTATCAGTACCTGTCACATAATCTTCCAATCTGGCTAGCAACTGACAACGTCTTTGGGATTTACTAGATGTCTATGGTTGAGATACTAAATCTGCATGAGTATTTTCTTCTTCATATCTTTCAAAAAATTACCACTGGCCTTTTTAGGGAAGTTGAGAACCAATCTCATATTCCATCCTTATTAAATGTTACATCACGGTTAATAATCGTCTTTTTCGTAATTGGATTGTATAATTTATAGGCCTTTGAATTTGTACTATAGCCTATAAATATGCATTTCTCACCTCTATTATCTAACTTCTTCCTCAACTGATTTGGTAGATGGGCATAAGCAATACACCCAAAAACTTTGAGATGTCGAATGGAAGGTTTCCTCCCTCTCCAAGCTTCCCCCGGTGTTTTGTCATTAAGGTTTTTTCTTGGACAACTGTTTAAAATATAAATTGCACAAGCAACAACTTCTGCCCAAAATCCTTTAGGCAACTGTTTAAATCTTAATATGCATCTTACCATGTCCATAATAGTTATGTTCTTCCTTTCAGCTACTCCATTTGATGAGGCGTGTATCTTATGGTCATTTGATGTTGAATTCCATACTACTCAAAGACCTCCGTGTATGCAAGATACTCTTGACCTCAATCTATTCTTAATGCTTTAATTCTACGATCACTTTGCTCTTCCACAAACGCTTTAAATGATTTTAATACATCACAAGCTTTTGACTTCTGTTTTAGAAAATAAACCCAGTTCTTTTTACTAAAATCATCAATAAAAGTAATAAAATACTTATTACCTCCATTAAATGGAACTTCAACAATACACATATCTGAATAAATAATTTCCAATAGCTTCTTTGCTCTATAGGACTTTTCAACTGGAAATGCTTCCCTATACTTTTTTCCCATCTCACATGTCTCACATACGTGTTTAGGAATATTCACAATAGCTAAGCTAGACACAAGCTCTTTTCTTGATAGATAATTTAATCTAGAAAAATTAAAATGCCCAAAATACTTGTGATGTAGCCAATTTGCATAAGGTATCATAGAATTCAAACAAACAATTTTTTTCATGATGAATTTTTAGTGGGAATAGACAGTTAGATGACATCTTTACCTTTGCAATAAATCTTCCACTCTTGTCTATCAAGGTGCAAAAATCACGATGAATTTGCATTTAATAACCTTTCTCCGATAATTGACCCATGCTTAGTAAATTATGATGAAGACCAAGAACATAGAAAACATCAGAGATATAACTTTTATAGGCCTCCTTATGCCTAATGGATACTCAACCTTTTCCCAAAATGGGAATATTTGAATTATTCCCAAATTTAACTGTTGACTGAACATTTTCATCTAAAGAGGAAAATAACTCCTTATTCCTACACATATGATTATTATAACTAGAATCCAAGTTCTAGATATTTTCATCTTCCATAAAAAAGTTGCTTGCTAGAAATAAACTTTCTATATTGTTAGAATTCTAACCAAAAAGTTGGTAATGATTTTCTGCAACATTAGCCTGATCGTTGTTTTGAGATTTTGATCTACAATTAGCAGCTTTGTGTCCATGTCTTCCATAACTAAAGCAATTAAAATTATGTCCCTCTTGATATTGATTACCTCATCCTCTTCCTCGATTGGTAGACTCAAAATTATTTTCTCCCCTTCATTGATTGAATGTTTTGGAATTGTTTTCTCTCCTCTGGTTAAAATTATTGCCACAACCTCTTCCTCTACCTCTACCTCTGAAATCTCCTCTTCCCCTTTTATTAAAACTATGACTTCTACCATCTGCATTTTGATTAGATTCTGTAATATTATTGAAATTCACCTAGCCTTTTAAGGCTTCTTCTGTCGTCTTCTCTGTTTTCTCCAATATTCTGTTAACACGACTTTCAATGCTTCCCTGTAACTCTGCTATAGTCATAGTCTTCGTATC
>JANKOD010000192.1:9776019-9789151 GCA_026284645.1 Erythroxylum acuminatum
GTTCTCTTCCCGTGTGTCTTACCATTATAAGGAGTTGTTCAAATTAGAAGGCTTTCCCTTTCAAACCAATAATTCTGCTGTCCGGGTTTGGTCACCATACCTTTTGAAACCCATCTGTGGTCCACTCTTATATTGATTTCTTAACAATTCACCCAACAACTCAATTCTTAGATTGACAATCACACAATACCTTTCCGTAGAGTTCTATTGACCAAAACATGGTTGAGCCTGTACATGACAATTGGGCCGTTAGACACAAGTCATCTTTTCTGATTTGGATGATTGTCGTTTCCTGCGTTTTTCTCTTTGTGCTGTCTACTCAAAGCTGGCGTTCAAATATTGAAGCATGTGCAGATGATGCAATAACAACTATGGTTGGAATCGGATGGATAAAAGTATTTCTTTGCACTTAAAAGGTCGAATTGCCCACTCCAAGTGTTTCTATACCTTAACTTGACAGAGTGATGAGGGGTAACTCGAGTTTAATCTCACTCAATTCTTTAGAAAGGCGGCCCAATATTCGGTACGTACAAGAAACCACTACATTCAAAGATTTCAATTTTTGATGAAATATATCACGTGATTTAAAAAAATTAGTGATTCAACATTAATTTTAATTGACCAAATTTAATAAATTGCAATCTCTTGACTTTGGGTTCTCGATAGCTTTTCTTTTAAGAGGTTGCTTGGTTAACATCTATGCTGTCGCTTGCTAGATACCTTAACAACATATTGAATACATTCAGTAGGTGCTTGTTTGGATCGTGGCTTTGAGTGTTCCAATCAAGATAAATGTTAGGAGAACTACCAAAAGTGAAAGTAGTTGTCAAATACAAACTTGAATCGTGATTAGTAAGCTGCAACAATCTCAGCCTCAACGAGGAGATACAATAAAAAGGCCCACTTTCACCAAGATAGTCAAAAAAGTCTCTCTTAAGTTTGGGAAGGACCATTTGATTCATAGTAAAGGTCAAAAGAGCCCTGCCGCATCCTCATGTCATCCATTAGGTTTTGTCCTGACTTTGGAGTTGTCTTGTTTTGTTTTTATGTGAGATGAAAAAATGGCTCCTCACCCATTTCTTGTGCCCCGTTCAGGCAACAAAAGTAACATGGAAATCGGCATACATGGTGGTGACTTAAATCCAAGCGCGACTCTTTCCAATAATGTTGTTATGGGGTAGGCCTAATTTGGTTCAAACTTTTAGATTGAATCATTCATGAAATTAGTTGAATTGGGAAAAAAAATCCAATTTGAAGGCATACAAAGAGCTTATTTTTTAAGTTGTATTGGTTCTTTGTCAACCTAATCTTTTGATATATTTGAATAGATGTTAAAGCAAAGTTCTTTACCATACAAACCATTCCAAATTCAAAACTTGTCACAATCTTAGGCCTCCAAACTATGAGAAAATGAAGGGGAGAATAAGCATTGCAATGATGCCAATGGGATAACTTCCAAAAGGGATGCAAATGGGAGTTTATAGTAAAAAGAGATTGTAATGGAAGCAATGTGATATTGTAAAATAATGGCTACGGTCAATATTCCTTAACTAAACCTCTGCAACTATTCTTTAAAATTGTCATAAGAAAATTCCACTTTCTAATTAAATCTTGCTTATTCCATACATCAGAAAAGGTCAAACGCAACAAGTCGAAATTGGGGTTTTTTAAAAAAGGTTTGGAAGTGTGGCTTAATTAATGGTAGGCAAAGGGCATGCCTCTCCCAATAATCTATGCAATTGGTTGAACACATACATGGGACCAGCAAGTGTCGCTGCACGAAACAACCCTTTTCCTGTTGTCGTTTCAATCGTGTTCCATTTTCTACATTTGGAGTTTTTCTCATTCGTTTATTCTTATCTTGCTAGAGCCGGTTAACAAGATACACGTTTAAGAAGAAAAGGACTGCGCCAAGGAATTTGGGTATTGCTGGTTGAGCCTGAGGTAGATTCAAAAGCAGTATTCGATATTTTATCCTCCGCCAACTGTAGATCTCAGACTCTTAATCCTATTGTTCGGAGTATTATTGAGATGTTCACGTGAAACTGGACTGTTATTTATCGCTATATTTACCGAGAGAGCAATAAATCCGTCGACTGGCTAGTCAAATATGCTGGTAATTTTGCACTTGATGTCCATCACTTTACTACGACACTTGTTGGGTGCTACATGATTCTATTAGAGGATATGTCGGAAATTTGTTTCTCTCGATTTAGCGTGTAATCCGTTTCGTTTGTTTCAAAAAAAAAAAAGAAAAAAAGAACTGTGCCAAGCCAATAGGCTGTTTCTCGTACAACTACAACAAACTACAACCCCGGAGTTCTGTCCACTAATAACTTCACGCTTTCTACATGAAACATCAAAAAGTTAAAGCTGGCTTCAGTTTCAGTGAAACAAACTTGTGATTGACCAATATTTTTTTATCATGTTTCTGTCGTTTGATCCAAAGTTTGTTCACAGTGATTGATTTCACTTCATGTAAACAGTAGTGTAACTTATACCAGAGGCCGAGTTGGGAAAGTACCTTGAACTGCACGTCCTCTTCTACTTTTATACCACTTTGGGAAACATCTTGGTTTCAGTGTTGTAGAGATGTTCGAGTGCTTCTTGTGATTTGGGATATGGTATGATGCAGGGCTTTGATTGGGGATTTTGATTCTGGGGTGTGTAAGAAGCTGGAGGGGCTTAGGTAAGGAATATTTTGGTTGGAGTGGGGCTTAAGTTTAAGGTTGGAGATGAACAGGAAAAGTGCTTCAGATATGGCCACTGGGAAGGTGGTGGTGATTGCTGTGAAGGCATCAACTGAGATACGAAAAAATGCTTTAGTGTGGGCTTTGACTCATGTGATTCTGCCAGGGGACTTCATTAAATTGCTTGTGGTCGTCCCTTCACAGGCCTCAGGTAAAAGTCAGCACCTTTTATCATATCAAAGTTTCATTTTCCTGTTAAATTCTGATGGTTTGATTTTAGGGAACCGTTTTACTTCCTTTTTCGTTCTTGAATTCTCTGTTGAAATCAACCTGTTTATAGGTTGGGGATAACAAAATGAAGATTTTTGTTGAATGGCCACTTTCTTTATGGAAACATGATTACTCTTGTGACTACAATTTAATGACTAGTTGTAAGATTGGGGCTTTATTCCCTGTGTGCCTAGTTTTAAATGGATATACATGTTTAAAATCCCAGAAACTCCTGCAAAAATGTTTTGTTTTGACTTTTAACATGAGGAAGAGCGGAAAGTGGATGCTTGTTCAAGTATAATCTATAATTTCTGTTATGAGTTCGTTATTCTCTCACTTCTAGTGTCTTGCATTACTAAATATTGGAATTTGAAGTTTATGCTCTGTCCTTTATCGTGCAAATTTAGACCAAGATCAAGAAGGTCGATGTTGAGGCTAATGTGAATATTTTATTCTTCAGTTAAAAAGACGTGGGGTTTCTCAAGATTTGCCACTGACTGCACCACTGGTCACCGGAAATCTCTGCCAGGAAACAGGTCAGATCAAAGGGATGCCATTTCTGAGATGTGTTCCCAAATGATGGCTCAGCTACGTAATATGTATGATACCGATAAGGTTGGCCCATTAATTTGTGTCCAGTATTCTTTCTTGCTCCTTACAAGCACTCTTTGTTCTCAATCGGACTTTTTCTTTTAACATTCTCAGGTTAAAATCACGGTACAACTTGTTTCTGGCAGTGGAGTGGTGGCTGCTGAAGCCAAGAGTATTCAGTCAAACTGGGTTATATTGGATAAGTAATACAAACATGTAAAACTTGGTTCTTGTTTCACGTATCATAGACATGCTTTTTTTCTAGTTTAGGACTTGCAATTCCAATTATCAGAGGTACCAAGTCAGGAATTACGAGAATGATTTCAGAACAACTGCTATAACCCTGCTTTTTTGGCATGTTTAAGCACTTTCTAAAACAAAATTCTACTCCCCCATCCTTCTTTCTCTTGAACTATTGCTCGTCCTATTGTTTGACAGACATCTAAAGCACGAGAAGAAAAACTGCATGGACGAGCTGGATTGCAATGTTGTGATTATAAAGCGACATGGACCAAAAGTTCTCCGTCTTAATTTGATTGGATCACAAAGGATGGAATCTGAATTGGCTATGGCACTACGATTTAATAGATATGCGTTTTCCAACGACTGTGAGAGTAAGTATGAAAAATTAGATACTTTGAGGGGGCCATATGTGACTCCTGCAAGCAGTCCAGAGCGTGAATCGTCACTCAGTGCAACAGAAGCTGGAACCTCGTCATTATCAAGCTCAGATCCAGGGACTTCACCATACGTTCTTTTTGGAACTCGTGGAAATCAGAAGAAAGGCCGCCCATTTACAGTTGAAGAAAGTCAACTTTTGTATGCATCTGAATCTGAGATAGGTAGTGAACAGCCATCTCCTGCATTTACAAAATTATATTTCCAGCCATGGATGGATGATTTTCTGAGTTCTAGTGGTGATTTTTCCAAACATTTGAGGGAGGATTCTGAAAGAGACAATGGTACAGCTTTCTGTTCCACTTATAAGAGCATTCTAGATAATTTATTAAGACTTGATCAAGAACCCGATATTGGAGCTCTGAGCTACAAGTTTGATCTAAAATTTAGCAGAAGTGTGAGAGAAGCAATTTCCTTGTCTGCACATACTCCTCCTGATCCCCCTCCATTATGTTCACTATGTCGACACAAGGCGCCTCTGCTTGGAAATCCCCCAAAGTGGTTTACTTACACTGAACTTGAAATTGCAACAGATGGATTTTCACAAGAAATTTTTTTGGCTGAAGGTGGATTTGGTTCAGTTTACCGAGGTGTCTTACAGGATGGCCAAGTGGTTGCTGTCAAGCAACATAAATTGGCTAGTTCTCAGGGCGATGTGGAGTTCTGCTCAGAAGTTGAGGTTTTGAGTTGTGCACAGCATCGTAATGTTGTGATGTTGATCGGATTCTGCATTGAGGACGGACGAAGATTACTGGTTTATGAATATATCTGCAATGGCTCTTTGGATTCCCATCTTTTCGGTAAAATCTGCTGAGGGATACATGCCCTAAATCACAAATTGGTTATTTTATGATCGAGTAATGTTATTTCATTCAAAATTTAAGTTTATTGTGCACATGGAACTTTGTAAATTTCACCAATGCAATTCATCTAGAGTGCACATTCAAAAGAAGAAAATTTCTGCTATCAGGTTTATACTTTACTTCTGGCAAAGCTCACACATAGCTGAGCGTAAATGCTAAGTATTGTGGCTAAGACAATGAATTTCATAGTTTGATACGTGCAGGACATGGTCGAGATCCATTGGAATGGTCTGCACGACAAAAAATTGCAGTTGGAGCAGCTAGAGGTTTGAGATACCTTCATGAAGAATGCAGAGTTGGTTGTATTGTCCACCGTGATATGAGGCCAAACAACATCCTTATCACGCATGATTTTGAGCCATTAGTATGCCATGCTCTTGCTTTTACTTTATATGATCTCATCACAAGATGCATTTTTCTTTGATTTGCACTTTTATTCTTGAAAATTTCCATGATCTATTTCCAGTTTTAGATTCATTTGCTGTAACAGATTTTAGAACTCACAACTGTATTATCTTACTAGGTGGGAGATTTCGGGTTGGCAAGGTGGCAGCCAGATGGAGACATTGGGGTTGACACAAGAATCATTGGAACATTTGGGTAAAAACCATTCCATTATGCTTTCTACTTACTGTCTCATCTTCAAACAAATTTACGTTGGAACTGATAAACATGAATAAAAATGTATAGGTATCTGGCTCCAGAGTATGCTCAAAGTGGCCAAGTGACAGAGAAAGCTGATATATATTCGTTTGGCATAGTATTGGTGGAGCTTGTAACAGGAAGAAAGGCTATTGACATAACTAGGCCCAAAGGCCAACATTGCCTGAGTGAGTGGGTATGTATCAGTTAGAGAATCATTGTTTAACATGTTCCTATATAATCCATTGTTTGAAAAATTATAGCTTAAGGGTTAGATGGCTTTTGTTTGGCTTATTTAGTGTCTCTGTCCTTTTGCTTTTGTTGTCAATTATGGTACAGGCACGCCCACTGCTTAAAAGGTTCGCCATTCATGAGCTGGTTGACCCACGATTAAGTAGCTGTTATTCAGAGAAAGAGGTTTACAATATGGTGCGATGCGCTTCATTGTGCATTCAGAGGGATCCTCAATTGAGGCCACGCATTTCTCAGGTAAAGAACATAATGTTTCTATTATAAAGTTTCTAACTTGTAAATGATCTCACACCCAGTCAATTCTACTAGGCATTGAAGCGGAGGAGTAGCTATTCTTAGGATGAGATTCTGCTGACTCCTCTCGCTGTGCCTCTCGCATTGATTTGTGATAAATCCTCTTCATTGTTTATTCTGGGACATGAACTGCTTAATTTTTAGCGTGGAATACCAGGCACAGCCTCAACAATTGTTCCGAGATGTAGATTAGTAGGTTGGGTAATGTAGTTCTGCCCTTTCTGCTTGATGAACAGTTGAAAGCCACTGGAATTTCGTAGTCCGTATACTGCTCGCCTATGCATTACCTGTACCAACCTTTCCCAAAATGATAAGCTGTGTGATTCAGTTTCATGAAGTTAGCATCCTAGTTGGACCATTTTTCTCCAGGGAAGATGGAAAGTGCTGTCCTTTTCTTTCTGAAATTTTAACAATTCCCCACAATAACATAAATATGGATCCTAGTCTACCTCCCTCGTCAACTTAGGATTAGTTTTTGCTGCTCATACTACACTAGAATATAACTTTTTTCAATAAACATGACTGTAGTTTTCTGTTGTTAAAGGTGCTGCGGTTGTTGGAAGGTGACGTCGTCATCAGTTCCACCAATAACATGTAAAAAGTGCTAGTGAACAACTGGAAGAGGCAGCTACGGTTAAAAGGGCATTGCTAGAATGCAGGAAGGAAGATTTGGCAGAGTCCAGATGGAAGTTTTTAGGACATGTTGCAACTACAGAAAAAGAACCAATTGTTGAAAACAATTCTTTATGTGCCATTGTATGTTGGTTAGCTAGGGATTCAGATACGGTAGCTTCAGGTTTTGGTTAGTCATGAGTCTACATAATCAGAGCCTTTTACACTTTTGTATGTAAAAAAATTTGCTGGGATCACTGGAATATACAGCAGTACCTAAGAAGGATATGATTTCTTCACTTTTTGGAATGTGTATATATAGATATTCTTTGTAGACGCTAGTCAGAGTATTGCAAACATCGGAGAGAATCCAATGTTTTAAGAGTTGGTAAAAACTCTATCAGTATTTAAGGAACAATAACAAAAAAAATGTCATTTGTTGTTATTACATTCCGATTGTGAATTGACAAAATCATTGAAAAAATTTCATAAATGTGCGTTAATCTATAAAATAGAACAAGTCACTTGGATGAAATATATACACTCCCTAGGGGTGAACAATACATTTGATGTAACACATGAAGTCCCTATTCCTTAGAATTCGCCCGTCGTCTTTGTGTCCTCTCTTGTCTCTTGACCTTCGTTTTTCTACCAGCACTGTCTCACGTATCCCTCTCTCTAATTTCATTTATTCTCTCCCTGCCACTTGCTTGGAAGTACCCGAGTTCGCTAAAACCAAGTTGTGTGATTTTTGTACAGATATTGAGGCTTCGTCGGTGGAAAGTACTAGCTCTATCCATCCCTGTGCAATAGTTCACCCTGATGCTATCATTGGTCAGGTGCTCTCTTCTGTTCTTTTTTACCGCCTTATTCTCGTTTCTGTTAGATTGACTTGCTTCTCTCGGTGGGCTAATATAAAGAAGTGAACTTTTGATTGTTCGATTTGTTGTTTCGCGTTTCCCAGTAATTATTGAGGAGGTGTTTTTCAAAACAGGGTAAAAGTTTCCGTTTTTCTTTCAGGGTGTTTCGATTGGTCCGTTTTGCACTGTCGGGTCAGCTGCCAAGCTTGGAAACGGTTGTCAGTTGTACCCTGGTAGCCATGTTTTTGGGAATACAGAGTTGGGGGACCGTTGCGTTTTGATGACGTGAGTTAGTGCACTGCATCCCATTGATTTTTATATCTGGTCTATCGTTTTAGGTATGTACGCTTACTATTGTTAGGCAGTGGTGCTATAGTTGGTGATGAGCTTCCTGGACGCACGGTTTTAGGGAACAATAACGTTATAGGACATCATGCCGTGATTGGTGTTAAATGTCAAGATATGAAATACAAGGTTGGTTTTTATTTTTGCTCCTTTTTATTAATTACTGATGATATGTAGACACATGGGAAATTAGGCTTATTTTAGTGGAATGTAGTAGGTCAAATGGCGTCAACATGAAATTGCTGTACTCGTAAGAAAGCAGAATGCTCTGTAAATTTTCCTTAGGAGTTGCTTGGTCATATACTTAAAACATATTTGTATTTTTCTCAATCATGATTGTTCAACCTGCAACATTTTGCTTGAACCGTTTGAATGCTGTGCGCAATTTTACCCGGTGGAAAAATAACTATACCTTTGATGTTAAGAATATCTTTCTTTCTCAACTGAACTGAAACATATTTGCTTCTTTAGAAAGTTTTGTGACATTGCCTTTGCTGTTATGGTTCCTTGTCTGTAATTCTTTTGTTCATCTTAGTTGGGAGATGAATGCTTTCTTGACATTGGGGACAACAATGAGATCAGGGAACACACTTCAATTCACCGATCTTCAAAATCAACTGTTAAAACGGTATGGTTATGCATAATGGTGTCATATTTAGTCTCATTGGTCCAATTATCTGAAGTTTGGATTTGTTTGTATTCCACCTAACATCGTTCTCTCAGGTTATTGGTGGTAACAACCTGATAATGGGATCTTGTCACATTGCCCATGACTGCAAGATTGGAAACAACAACATATTTGCCAATAATACTCTACTAGCTGGTCATGTCGTTGTCGAAGTAAGCACCTATTGTGTTGCATAATTGTTGGGGTTTTATGGGTTGATGATTTTAATCTCTAGTTCTCTCCTGAATAACGATCTGGTTAGAAGTTGATTCAAGAGCTACCAGTGCAGGACTATACTCACACTGCTGGTGCTATTGTGGTTCATCAATTTTGCCATGTTGGTTCCTTCTCTTTCATTGGTGGAGGATCTGTGGTACCATCTTTTCGTTCTTTTCCAGCTCCAAGTTATGACTTTTTGTAATTTGATGTTATTTTACAAGCAATCCATTTAGGATCTTAGTGTCTGAGTGGACGTGACATTAGACATGTCTGATCATTGATGATGATGAATCCTGGCTTGTCAATGCTGCTAATATATGCTAGAACACATCCTTGTTAGTTACTGTTTTGATATGAGAACCATCAAAGGGGGAAATATGACTTCAATTACATTTGCACATGGCTGAAGGTTTCACAAGATGTTCCAAGGTACATGATGGTAGCAGGAGAAAGAGCTGAGCTTCGTGGTCTGAATTTAGAGGGTCTTCGCCGCCATGGGTTCTCAACAGTAGAGGTTGGTGTCAAAAGAAACCTTATATGCTGACAATATCATGAATAAAATCAACCAATAGTTTCCTACTATGTTTTGAAAAGAAAATATTTACATAAAACTTTTAACTTTTAAAAGCTGTATTCAAAAGCTTCTGGTTGTGAGTGGAAGTCTTTATATTTGGGCTTAGTAGCTCCTTTTTGAACTCTTATTCCATATTTGGTATTTCGGTGAGCTACAGTTTGTTGTTGGCAAAGGTCAAGCTTTGTCTGATGGAAGTGTATGTTATGGTAGAATCTGATTTTATAGAACATCTTCTGGATAGCTGAAACATATATTCTCAAGGTTCAAAACAAAAAAAGAAGGGACTTAAAAGTATCCTCTTTCAATTTTCTTAAGTTTCAAAGTAATGCATTCACATAATTTCTTATTGTAGTAACCATTGTCTTCTCACTCATTTCTTTGAAACTGGGTATATATTCCTTTTGCTTGTATTTTCTCAGTATTTTTCACGTTCAACATCTTAAAACAAAATTTGAAGTCATTATTTTAAGATCATCGTTACAGTTGACAATCTTCCACTTGCAAAATTCAGAGCCAAGTTGGGGAATTGTTAAGCAAGTCATGTCTAAATGAGATTTAGAAATACAATAGGTGCTTTTGATAGGTAATGCTGATAGGGACTAGGAAGTCTTGATGTGGAGGTTCACAGAGAATGGTTGTTCTTTAAGATTCATGCACAACTAAGGTGTATAAGTTATCTGTGCTTTATTTTTTTGAAGATGTCAGGAATTTTATCTCTAGTTGGACGTTGATATAATCTTGTGCTATTCAAGAAATAACATGGGTGCTGTTTGGTGAATTTAATTGGGATATATTGATCCCTACTCATAGTTTTCCTGGGATTTGGTTGAGCAGTTGAACTGATTTCTTTGGTATAGATAAGGTAATGCTGGTACTGGTAGGTCGTATGATGAAGATGAACTGATAAAGAAGGGTAAAGTATTGTGAAAATAGGATCCACAATTAGAGAATCTGATGCTTGCTCCTTACATGTTCTTCGTTCAAGTCACAGGTTATTTTCTGAATGGAATTTTTTTTTTATTACATAAGGATTTTGATGATCAATATTATTGTCTTTAATCACAAATATTATGAGATAATTGATACCCTTAGGCTTAGGTAGGCATATTTGTTCTACAATCTTTTTTTTTTTTTCTATGTTGTGTTTGAATGGACTGTATGCGTTATTGCCAAGGATCTAGATCAAGAGCCTGAGGCAGGCTTACAGGAAGATATTCATGCCTGCTGACACTGGTTCTGTGGGTTTTGAAGAACGTCTTGCTGAAGTGGTATCACACACCTTCCTCCTCCCCTGTATCTCCTTCTCTCTCGTTCACATCTATTGAGACAAAATTTAAAGCAAAATAAATTTCACAGGAGGGGAATGAAGAGTTGAACAAGGTTCAGGCTGTACAATCAATGTTGCACTCCCTCCGAAATTCATTTGCGGAAATGCGCCGTGGCATATGTAAATTTAGGCATTGGAGCGGTTCTTGAAGGTATTCAGTTGTGAGTTCCTGTTCCTCTCCCTTTGGCAGAAGTTCCTTTATCTCGCTATATGCTTTGTTTCATATTTGTTGCATTCGTTATCCACAAGTCAAATGGTTTGTGTCAGTTTGGAAATAAAAATATAAGCATCTAGAAATGTTTATTTTGTCTTGACAAATTTTGTTTTGTTTGTGTACGGATTGGGCATATTTTTTTCAGATTACCAAGAGAAGCTGAAGGTGAATGAACTTTGGTATGAAACAATTCCAAATGGCTAGGACAATCTGCAAATGGAAACTGCAGTTTTTGTCTGTACTATAGTCGATGGAGAAATTATGCAGCAGACTATGAATGTTATAAATATTTGAAGCAATTCATTATACAAGTATTTCCATAAATTAAGTACTCTCCACTCAGAATGGGATTGTGTTGACTTCGAATTATAGGAATTTGGTGAAGGAGTTGATTTAGTGGTAGCTTTTCTTATACAAAAGATTAAACCGTAAGTCTTAATCTGGTGGAGTAAGGATTGAAAATTGAGCAGATATCAAAGATAAAGAGCCAAAATTTATAGCCTGTTTGTCTCCATTTTTATTTTTGTTTTTTGTTTTTGTTTTCAAATTCAGTAAAATAAACTTGGTTGTTTGAGTTTTTTATTTTTTATTTTTTATTTGATTTTACCAGTTTTTTAAAATTATGAAAATTATAAAAAGTAATTTTTTTTGTTTTTGTTTTATTTTTTATAATCTGATTTATTATCAACTAAATATATATTGTTTAATATAAATTATCATTAGTAATAAAAATGACTATATTGGCATTAACAACTCTACAACTTTTTGTTTTTATTTGCTAGAAAAACAGAAAACGAGCAACTGAAAAATTAAAGTGAAAGTAAACGGCCCCTTAAATTATGTTAAAATTCTTTATTAGATAAAAATAGTATTAAGTTAATTATATTATTCTAGTTGTTTAAGATTTATAAAAATTTTATTAGAACAAGATTTAAATTTGTTAAGAATCCTTTCCTAGTAAAAAAAGAGTTTTACAAATTTCTTGACAAATACATATATATTCAGCCCTTTAATTATAAGTAAATTAAAATTTTTATGCAAACTTGAATTTTCTGTGACACTTTCTTTTAAGAGTGATTTTTAGTTTTTTTACCTTCTATGTTTTGTGTTCCTCACTAAATTTTACTCATTTTAAACCTAAATTTTATCCATATTAAATTTAAATTTTAGTCATATTAAACCTTGAATTTTTAAGCCTAAATTTCATAAATTAAATCTTAAAAAACTCAGCTGTATCAAAATCTAAAATTTTAGCATTCTAAATTAAAATTCAAATCGAAAAATTTGTTATTTAAACATTTTATTATCATTTTTACGAATGTAAAATGTTTGTAGTTAATACTTCTTCAATTTGTCCTTCATCACTCTCTCTTTTCTCACTTGAATTCTGGTTCACTCATATTTTGCTGGGGTTGAACGTTATTGCCTGGGTCCATAATTCTGGCAAACCTTGCTGTTGAATACCTGCAAGACAAATAAAGCACGCCGAAGGTTGCTTGCCGGCAGGTCCCTCTGACGCTTAAGTTAGTCTTTTTGAGAGGGTTTTGGTTGCTAATAATAGAGAAAACTATGGTTGTAATGTCGTACCTCTATCATGGCCAAATAATACCTTATGTATGAGATAATTGCTAGGTTTAGGTCTTTACGTAGGTCTTGGTGTTTGCATGTGAGATGATCACCTAAGAATGGGTCGTCGATGTCTGAGCCTGGAATTGGGCCTTGTATGACCGACCCAACCATAGCTCAATGGTAAGAGGCGTGCGTCTCAACGCAACAAAACCCAGAGGTCAGGGGATCGAACCCCGACCCAAGCGGACAATACCAATTTGAGTGGTTGCGGTTCAGCGTATCAGATACCGTGCCCAACCACACCAAAAAGACGCCTTTTTGGTTTGGGCCGGGACCCTCACCGGCTAGGTATTGTCCCCTCCGATCTTCTGGGAGGGCGTACCATGCCCAAGAGAGGTGGAGTTGCGACTCGAACCACAGACTTCAGGGTTTTGGTGGCATCTTGTGCCACGCCTCTTACCATTG
>JANKOD010000192.1:9811720-9823825 GCA_026284645.1 Erythroxylum acuminatum
ATCATTTGGATTCTCCCATTCATCTTCATAACATTGATCTAGTTCCAACCAAAGAGCCACCATCTCATTGTAATACATGGTAATCTCACAATCTCCTTGCTTGGATTGCCAAAGCCTTGATTTTAATTCAAAAGTCTGTGAAGAATTCTCCAAGTCTGAGTACGTTTGCCGGATGGAGTCCCACACTGCTTTGGCTGTTGGCAGGAACATGTTCAGCCTTGCAATTGTTGCCTCCATCGAATTTAGAAGCCATGCTATTACCAAGGAATTTTTTGCCCTCCGTCTTTTAAAGCCAGGCTCCTTTTCTTCTGGCTGCTTCTCTTCCCTAGTGATGTACCCGAGTTTTCCTCTACCTTCGAGTACAAGTTTGACAGACTGAGACCACTCAAGGTAGTTTCTTCCGTTCAGTTTTTGAAAAAAAATTTGTAAAGAAGATCTGGTGTTTATATTATCAACACCAGTATAGAGAGAGTTGTCTGGGTTGGTTTCAGAGGTAACCTCTTATGTGTTTTGGGTTTTGCTTGCACCAGTCATGGCAGTCTTTGCCTTTTTTCAGATTTGAACCCTATGGCTTTGATACCATGTAGGATTTTTTAGGAAAACTTTATTTTCTCTCATATATATCTATGATAGCAAATAGGATCTAGAAAACTCTCTCATGTCATGGTTGATCAACTCAATGCAACCACAACTTGCATGAGGTTATCTTCTCCTAGATATAGCTATGGAAAGTTGGGATGCAACTACACAAGCTTACTCCCAGTTAGGTAATGACACCTAGATATATGAGTTGTAGAAAAAAGTTCACGAAACCAAACAAGATGAGATGATTATTGCTCAATATTTTCTTAACTTAGTGGCTTGTGGCAAGAACTTGACTATTATCAAGATTTTTAAGCATCTTGTAAAACTGATGCAACAAAGTTCCATAAATTAATTGAAAAGGAATGTGTGTATGTCTTCCTAACATGATTGACTGATGTGTTTGATCATATTAGAATACAAGTTCTTGGGCATGATCCTTTTCCCTCCTTGTGGCAAGCTTATAGCTTTGTGCAATAGGAAGAGAGTAGATGTAATGCTATGTTGCCAACTGCTTCTACTGAACAATCAGTTATGATGGTCAACTCATCTACCATCAATACAAAAGTTGATGTAGTTAGGGGTGATTCTATGAAGGGAGTAGAACAAGATAATAGAAAGTGTGATTATTGTTGAAATTGAGACACATCGAAGACTCATGCTTGAAACTTTATGGTCATCCAACAAGTGGTCGAGGAGGTAAAAGGTTTGGTAGTGCACAACCTTAAGCTCACGTGTCTGAAACTCTTGATACTAAACTACTAAGAGAAACCAATCCTTCTGGTGGACTTTCTAATTCTTATGGCCAGGCTTGAATCTCCTTCCACTCCTTCCTCTTATCTTGCACATTCAGCTTTTAATATTAGGCATATTGTTCAAAATATCTATGATATTTTTGATGACTCGTGGATTTTAGATTCTGGAGCATTATATCATATGACTAGTGCTTGAAACAAAATTCTTCACCTATTATTCTTTTTCAAGTCGTGATAAAGTCTGTATAGTTGGCAGCTCTTTATATCCTATTATTGGGAAAGGTTCTATGAGCTATACTCCTTCCAGCAACTTACCATTTGCCTTACATATTTCTTGTTTTTCACATAATCTTCTGCCTGTTAGTGCTCTTACAAGAGATTTGAATTGTAAAATTGCATGAGTTAAGCACCAAGAAAATGATTGGCTATGGTTGAGTGCACAATGGCCTATATCGACTAGTTGAGGACCGAGCTCATGCTTTATTAGGTGAGTATACATCAAGTCAGCACCAAATTATTTAGTGGCATAGGTGATTGGGTCATCCTTCTTTTTTAAAAGCTCTATTCTCTTTTATTTAAGCAGTGTAATGTGGAGACCTTAGTTTGTGATGCTTGTGAACTTGCTAAGCATACTAGAACTTCATATCCTTCAATAAATAATGAATGTTTAGTCCCTTTTGAGATTATTCATTTTGATGTGTGTGGCGCAGCGTGATAGTTTCTCATCTGATTATAAATGGTTTGTGATGTTTATTAATTGCTATCATAGGATGATGGGGGTGTATTTAATGCTTGCAAAAAATGATCTCTTGTTTCCAGTCCTTCCATAGGATGATTAGTATACAAGTTGGTGCTAAGGTGAAAATTTTATGCACTGATAATGGTACTGATGGAGAAAACCTTTCTTATCTATTTAGATAATCATGGGATTGTACAACAAACTAGTTGCGTTAATATTGGTGCTCAAAATGGTGTTTCTAAATGGAAAAACAAATATCTTTTAGAAATTGCTAAGGCTCTTATGTTCATTAAGAATGTTCCTAAGACTTATTGTGGTGATGCAGTTCTTACCACTGCTTATCTTATCAGTATGCCTTTAAGGACCTTGAATTTTATATGTTTGATAGAACTTATTTGATGTAATAACTCTTAGATTATCCCTCCAAAATTCTATGGGTGTGTTTGTATTGTGCATAAAAACACTAGGAGAGAATTTGGTCCTAGAGCCTTGAGATGTGTTTTTGTAAAGGGATATAAATGCTATCATCCAACCATTAGAAAGTCTTGAGTATGGATATCACTTTTCATGAGGTAGAAGCATTCTTTCCTTCTCATCCTGTCACATCTTTAGGGGGGAATCATCATGTGGAAGTGGTTTCTCCTGTTCAACCTATTCTTGAGTTGCCTATTCTTGAGCATGGAAGCAACGATGATAAGATTTCTAATTCCATTAGAGGACCAAAAGATTGATAAGATTTTTTATTCTGTTAGAGGACCAAAACCTGATCTGGTAACAAGTAGATTGGACTAGGCTTGGCAATTGGACCCAAGCCCGGCATGGGAAGTCAACTGGTAAGGCTCTGGTTGACCAGAATCGAGCCCGAGGCTTGACGGACGATGACAAAATGACGTTGTTTTTGAAATTATTATTTTTAAATAAGTTGGGTTGCCTTTGGCCTATTCTGGTTTGTGTTTGGGCCAAATAGCCCCATACCTTGTAAGGCCTCGGGTCGAGATCCCAGGCCCGCCCCAGCCCATTTCCACCCCTAGATTGGACATACCTAATTTGTTGTTGAATGCACGTAAGAAAAAGGAGGAGGATGGCATAAATAATACTCTTTATAGCCAATCATCTGGTCATCCAACTTGGATCAATTCCTGTGGCATCCAATCATTTACCTCTTCCTGCACCTAAATTATTCGTTGAAATTCCTTCCCATCATCCATATGATAACTTTGTTACCTATGATGTTCTGCCCCCAAACTATAGAGCTTTCTTGTCTTCCTTGCATGTTATCTCTTTACCACAGGGGTGGAAGGAATTTGTTAATGATGCCATGGTGGAAGAGATGAAAGCCTTGGTAATGAATAAAACTTGGGAATTTGTCAATCTTCCATTAGGGAAGAAGCCAGTAGGATGTAAGTGGATATTCATGGTAAAGCATAGGGTAGATGGCTTTATTGGGAGTCTAAAGACTCAATTGGTGTTAAAAGGTTTTACCCAAAACTAGAGATTGATTTCCAAGAAACATTTGCATCTGTTGCCAAGATGAATCCAATAAGAGTCCTCTTATATTATTTAGCTAATCTTGGATGGGACCTTCAACAGTTTGATGTTAAAAATGCTTTCGTATGTGGTGATTTGGAAGAGGAAGTCTATATGGAGATTCCACCGGGTTTTCTAATAAAAAAACTTAAGGGAAGTATGTTATTTAAAGAAAGCTTTTATACAGTTTAAAACAATCACCTTGAGCATGGTTTGATTGATTCAGTAAGTAATGATTGCTTTTGGCTACAAACAAAGTAATGCAAGTCACACTATGTTCATCAAGCATCTATAAGATTTCCATTTTTATGGTATATGTTGATGATATAATGGTGACAGGTAACAATCAAGAAGAAATCACTAGATTGAAGAAATATTTGGCCAATGAGTTTGATATTAAAGGTTTGGGCAAACTAAGATATTTTCTTAAGATAGAGTGATACAACTAGAAAGTCTAGAAGGACACATTTCAAAAATCCCAAGTATGTGGACTAAGTACGTGGAGTATTGGTAGCAAGTTTCTTGAGACGTGGAGACTTTGCAGCAGATGACTTGGTCTACAACTTGCCTAGAATAAGTCAAGTAGCTGTTAATAAATTAAATCTCTATTCAAGCAAATGTTTGAGGCTTTGTTGATCGGTATGAATGTAGAACTTTTAAGTAAGTATGGTCTCCTCATTTTGATGGCATAAATAATTTCTAACATTTCTTTAGCATAAGTCGACCAAGATAGCTTGTTGTTACCCTAGGCTCGACTCGTGAATGCTATAGGCTTCCCTTGTTGTGATAAGATCACTCATCTTCCTTCGCCTGAAGCATCAGTTTCAACAATGAAGGGCTCATTGAAATTGGGCATGGCTAGTGTTGGTGAAGTGGTCATGGCGCACTTTAGTTGCTGGAAGGCTATGGCTGCTTCATCTGTCCAAAAGAATTGCCCTTTCTTTAACAGGTTGGTGAGGGGTCGTGCTATTACACCATAATTTTGCACAAAATTTCGATAATAGCCAGTGAGGCTCAAAAAACCTTGTAATTGAGTAATATTAGTTGGTGAAGGCCAGTTAAGCACAGCTTCAATTTTTGCATGATCAACTTTAATGCCATTTGGAGTAACATGTCCTAGGTGATGGAGAATTGAATAGCAACCTGTGCTTTTAAGTTTGTGATGGCGAATTGAATTCTACTTCGAGTGAGAATTGAACCACAAGTGAAGTTCGAATATTTCTTTTCTGTCCCATGTTATTGCTTTTCAAGGAATTAAATACAAGAAAGTAATATCTAATTTCCTAAATAAGAGTAAAGGCAATGGCTAATAGCAAGAAATCAGCAACAGAGATTTAATTTATTAACAACTACTTGACTTATTTTAGGCAAGTTGTAGACCAAGTCATCTGCTGCAAAGTCTCCACGTCTCAAGACACTTGCTGCCAATACTCAAGTTTTAGACTTTCTAATTGTATCATAGAGGTTGCTCAATCAGAAAAGGGCATATTTATCTCCCAAAGAAATTATGTTCTTGACCTACTAAAAGAAACGGAAATATTAGGCTGTAAACCTCCTGATACTCCAATTGAAGCCAATCATTGATTAAAGGAAAATATTGGAGAACAGGTTGACATGATCAAAATCAAAGATTGAATGTCAGATTGATTTATCTATCTCATACACTACCTAAAATTCGCCTATGCAGTGAGTATAGTAAGTCAAATTACACATAGCCCGTAGACTACACATCTTGATGCTGTTTTTCAGATTTTGAGGCATCTCAAATTTAGTCTTGGTAAGGGATTACTCCTCGAATGGCCATTTAAGAATACAAGCATACGCTGATGCTGATTGGACGGCATCTCCTAATAATAGAAGATCTAATTCTGGTTATTATACCTTCATTGGTGGGAATTTGGTCACCTGGAGAAGCAAAAAATACGATGTCGTTGCTAGATCGAGTGCTGAAGAAGAATATAGAACTATGGCTATGTGAACTTCAATGGCTTAAAAAGTTAATGCAAGATATACATCTTGAAAAGAAGTCTTTGTTGCTACAATGTGACAAGAAGGCATCTATTAGCATTTCGTAATCCAGTCCAACATGATCATAAAAAACGTATTGAGATTGATCTATTCTTTATAAAAGAAAAATTGGATGATCAAAACCTTAGAATCAGCTATACAAATTCAGAGAGTCAATTAGCATATGTATTTAGTAGGGCTTATGTAATAGATTGTTTCATTCCTTAGTATGCAAGATGGCATGGCAGATGTTCATATCCCATCTTGAGGGGGAGTTATTGATAGTTGTGATTTTAGGTTTGGTTTTTAGGAGTTAATTATGTGCATTCCTGTAATTAGGTATTTGCTATTATTTTCTATTTAGCTGGGGATATTTATGTAATTTTTTTTATCTCAAACTATAAGTGATTAACAGGGGTTTATTCAGATTTTTCCCAGTTTTGAAACATAGGAACAGGAAGGACATTTTCTAATATGATTGATGGAAAATTTATGTCTCTTATGCCAACAACAATGATAAGAGACCCATCAATAATAATAACTTTTCTATTACTTGGACAAAGTGTGTAAACTATAAATTGATTGTTGAGTGAGTCATGTAGTTCGTGATGCCTGAATCTATTACCCAATAACGACAAAAGGCTTTCTGCGAGACATTAAATCTTGAGTGAGTTGGTCATGTAGTTTGCAGCGCCTGAATCTACGACCCATAAATGACAAGGATTTCTGCAAGACATTAAATCCAATTGAACAGCAAGGATTACCTGACAAAGCTAATGAACTCGCATGTGATGTTTTACGTAGCTGACCCATCAACCTTCTAAGCTTGTCAATACCTTCACTGCTGAATTCCCCCAGTTCTTGTAGCTTTTGTTGATTATGTTGAGTGATGTCAGAGCTAACGAACTCGCATGTGATGTTTTATTTAGCTGACGCAGTAGCCTTCTAAGCTTGTCAGTGTCTTCACTGCTGAATTCCCCCAGTTTCTATAGCTTTTCTTGATTATTTTGAGTGATGTCGGCCGAATTAGAAGACTAGTTTCCCTTGTTGCCCCACTCTCAGCTTGGGGTTTACCATGCAATTTCAAGCAACTTTCTTTGGTGTGTGTCTTGATTTCTTAAAGTTTGTACTTCAAAGGCTATCTTTGAGGTCTCTAATAATCCGATTCTGGCAACTGACTCTATAATAGATTGGCATATTATGTGACTGATTTCCCTCGTCTTGTTGTTCTGGTTTTTACCTTTATTTCATATACTTGAGCAACATCCTTAACCTTGGAGTAAATTTGTTGAATTGTCTCCAAATCTCTTTTGCGGTTGGGAGAAACATGCAGGTATCACTAATTTCAGGTGTCTCGGAACTCTGTAGCCATGACATAATAAGAGAGTCCTCTTCATCCCAGACTTTGAAACCTGATTCTCCTTGTTCGGGACGAGTTCCCAATAGGTTACTCAGTTTTTCTTTACCTTTTGAGGATGGTTTGTACTAGTTGAGGCCACTTTAGATATTTCTTACCATTTAGTCAGTATGTAACTGATGTGTTTGGAAGCTCACCTTTTGATTGAACAACTTTAGAATTTTGGGTGGCTTTTTGGATAGAATTAATTTCTGTGATTTCAGACGTGACTTTTGTGATTGTAGTTTGAATCGGGTGAGGTTTGTGATTAGAGTTGAAAGAAAAAGAAATCGCAGTGATGAAAAGGAGTATGGTATGGTTGGGAAAGTGCACCATTGAAGGTTGCACTATGATTGGAGATTGCAGCAATGAAGACTGCTAGAAATTGCAATGAAGGCAGCGGCACAATTTTCCTCAAAAACCCTAAGGCTCTAATACCATGAGGAAAAGTAGGGAGAAAAGGCTCATATTATACGAACAATGTATAGATTATTTATACATATACATTTTGCACGCCTAATTACCACCTAAAACATAGGAATCCCCCTAATTAGGGAATCCTACTAATTGGGGAAAATACAATTAATTCCACAATTGAGGAATATACACTCTTCACACTAATTAGGCACAATTAAGTGTCTGAACAACAAAGCCCTTTTCTTTTTTCCGCTTTCGAGAACATTTAGTGATGTCAGGTTCGTTAGTTCAAGATGTAGGCTGCTTTTATATACTGTTGGTGACATATCTCAAAGAGCATGTGTTTTTATGGATTTTTGGGCAAAATCTGATTATCTTCACCATATATTTTCTGGAGGGAACTCAGGAAGCTAATGATAGTCGAACATTTGGGCCTGTTGCCATGTCAGACATAGTTGGTCGAGTTATATATTGCCTCCAAACTGCTGTAGATCATGGCCCTGTGCTGAATAGGTAAGTTGCTAGTCTCCACTGTTAAAACTATGTTAAGCTTGATAATGCCTATTATGGGTTTGAAGTACTATATTCCATGTTCCAGTCATTTTAGCATGCAAAAGGATGCACCAGTATTAGAAGTGGAGCTAGATGTGGAGGAGATGGCAAAAAATCACAAGGCATAGATTCTGCCCACAAAAGCTTCAAGAAATGGTTTGTGTAAGAGCTAACTTATTTTCCCCATTGATGCTTTTCTAGTTTCTAGTCCATAAATATATATATAAAAAATTCATTTGTCTTTAAACTTATTCGTAGTGGGAGGATAAATTATTTTTGCCAGGGTGCTGCAATCAAGCTATACGGTCTTCCTTTGCCCTGAAAAGAAAAAACTGGCTCTTGTGCAACCTGGAGTTTTTAACTTACGATTGCCTTAGAACAATTTTGTAATTTGTGATTCCAGACCAGGAAAAGAGGTGATGGGAATTGAATGCTGGCTATATCTGCCACTGCAGTTGCTGTTGCTGTAGCTCTTTACTTACCTCCATCGCCACATATGAAGACTTGATCGACCCTACCTTTGTGGTTTTAAGATTGATAATATGTCCGTTGGTTATCGAAATAAAGTTTTGGCTATGCATAGCTTGCCGTACAATTCCCCATTCTATGTGATGAGGACGGAGTTATCACTGTCAGTAATGTGTGAATATTGCTTGTTACACTTTTCTTGGATCTCTCTAATGTGAAATCTTACATTGCAAACCTGGAAATACTCATTATTGACTTCCAGTTCTAATACTGCATTAAGCAAATTTATCGCCATCTTTAGTCGGAATTTATCCGAATGTAAGTAGGACCGCAAGTCTGTTTCAGAATTGGACCGCCTTTAATGATATTTTTGAATAAGGTTTTGAAACACAACTAATTTCCGGAAAACTGATTAAGTAAACTCTTAAAAGCATTAAAATTATAAGCAAAAAATAATCTTTTTGTTGAACTTTAAGGTTTGTGCTAAAACATATATCAATTTTTAATATTTTAAAAATATATGTATCAAATTTTAATAATTAAGTGTTCGAAAAATAATTATAATATTTTAAACGTTCAGCCTTTTACCCTTGTTAGATTTTGTCAGTTTTTGTGTATATAATATTTTCATATTTATAGGGAGAGTCATCATTGTTGACTTGGAATCAACTTGATAGCAGTGAGTTCCACAATAATCGGTACCACTTATTTCTTCTCTCTTCTCCTCCTTCTACAATCATTCAAATTTCCCTTAACAACAACTTGAATTTTTAACTACTAAGCAATCTATATCTAAAGAAGAAGTGCTCCCCCCGTTTTAAACACTTGGATTTTGATTCTTCTTATTTTATGATAATCCAAGATTTTGAGAACTAACGACCTTAACTTCACAATTTTTTGTAATTTCCTTATCTAATTCTCCCTCCTTTATGTTAAACATGAGTTTTACTTTCATTTATTTAAGATGTATAAACCAAAATTTTCACTTTAAAATGTAGCGTTTCACTATTTTCGATCTCAACTTTAAAAATTACCTTTTTACCCTGCGACAGACTCTCTCTCTCAACATGTTGAATTAATGAGCAAAGATCAAAAATAGTTGTAGCAACCTCTGTAGCCTTTTCTATATAACTCATTAGAGAGCAACCTTTTATCTCATACTAATGGAACAATAATCAAATGGGACTAAGTCCATCTGCATCCCCTCATCCTCAAAGCAAGTGTGCATTGTTGAAACTTTGTCCTCCTTCCTAACTCCTTCCAATGTGTAGTAAGAGAATCCATTTATCAAAGGTCTTTTTCGTTACCAACGAATTGACAATCACTAGCTCATTATTGTCTTACTTTTCAGCTAGTAGTGCTTTTAACTTTGTCCTTTCGGGCAATCCTTACATAGTGCAGTTTGTTGCATATAAAGCAAGTAATCTTATATTGAGCAAAACTTCAAAAAGTTTGGCTATGCTTAGTTTCTCATTTTGTGTAGCAACATGTTCTCCTATCGATTTATGATATCTGTTATCACTGGAGAGTTTTTCTTATCTTTGTAAGTCCACAAACTTATTCATTGTAGTATTAGCACTAATAAGAGATTTTGAACACCCTACCTCTATAACTCAATTTGTACTCAAGATTGAAGTCCCAAAAGAAAGTTGAAGAGTTTGTTTTCTTTTAACACGATGCAAATGTTCAGCACTAGAGAATTAAACACCTCAACATAGTTTCATACTGTTTTGACATATTTTAACTTTTATAAGGCTTCTTTTGTTATCTGTGAGGTATTGTAAAGCAAGAACTACTCCCTGAATCCCTTTACCAATTTCAACAAGGATCGATTTATGGACGACCAGTATATAGATCATCATTGACCCTTTCACGCTAACTTAATTTGGTATTATTAACCAAATATGTTTTAACTAGCATCACCTTATCCATTTTAGGAACTCTTGTAATATGGCAATATTGTTGCATATTCCATTTAAAAAAAATCAATCTTAGCATCTCGGATATATTAAGATGCTTCGACTTGGGATTTTTCAACTTTGTCAAATTTGCTCTATTGTTTTGGACAAAGTTTGTTCGAAGAATTGTGAAAGCATCATCCATCACAACCACCCATTTGTTTATTTTCCAAAGTCGTTACATAATCTTTTTTTGGATAGATCCTAGCAGTGACGTATCCAGATCCATAGTCTTGGGAGGTTAGGACAAAATTTTTTAGTCTTGGGAGGTAAGGACAAATTTTTTTTTCCTTTTTTAAGGGGGGGTTGAGTTTTAGTTTACAAAGGAATTTTTTAGTCTTGGGGGGCTATAGCCCCTGCTAGCCCCCCTAGATCCGTCACTGGATCCTAGGGCCTTATTCATGCCATACGATAAAGCATTTATAGAAATTTATCTTCTTCCTGGAATGGTCTAAGAAACTACAGATCCATCTATTCCCTTAACTATTCCATGTTTCCTCTGAACATTTGTCACCAAACTTTCCTTGTTTTTGTATGGGAATACTAGTTGTCACAAGAGTTAATTTTGAGGCTTGATATTGGCCATCAATTCTGTTAGAGTATCCCATATTGCCTAGATATGAAAATGTTAAAGGGCTTATAAGTGGTAAGGGTCAATCATCCAAACAACTAGTTCTAGTTATTTGGACAATGGTTGACCCAAACCCAATTCTTGTTAATGGACTCTACACTCTACCCATATTAAAAATTTAACATCCATTATGACACAACTAGTTCCTTAACGCACCGTTTGGTTACCGTCATCGGACGTGAGGACATATGACGAGGATAGAAAAGTTCTATCCTTCGACGTGTTTGTTTATTGAGAATAGAAATTATTGTTCCGTTCTCAGAGGACGAAGACAGAAATTTCTGTTCCTCTCAAAGCTTAGATATAGAAATTCTTGTCCACAGGACAAGAAATGGAAATGACCAACATACCCTCGCATTTTCACAAACCAACCTACCCCTCCGTCTGTCTTGTTCCTCCTGAACCGAAGGCAGCTCACCACCGAAATAGCCTCCGTCCTTGTTTTCGTTACCGTCCCGTCATACCCTCCCTCGCAACTCTCCTTCTTCACTTTGCTGCATCTCCTTGAAAGGTATATTGTGTTTTTGCCCTTTGCACGATCTCCTTATATTGCTGCGTCTCCTTCTTAATCACATTTTCCGTTCCTCCAGATCGTCTTCTCCAGCAAACGTGCGTTGAAGCAAACCCACTCGACTTTCTCTGTTCTCTCGTCTGGGTAAGATTCGTCCATCGGTTTTCATTTTTTTGTTTGGGTAATGGGTTTCGAATGGGTGTTTGAGTGAGACGAGAAGGGATGTGTGTTATTCATGGGTGTGGAATGATTATGTGTTCTTTTGATTGACAATGTTCGTGAAGAATAAAAGATAATGATAATGAGAAACAGCTGATGGACTAGACTCATATACCTTACGTATTTAAATCGATCGAACTCTGTTAAAAAGCAAGCATTCAGAACTAGACATACTATTGTTGGAAATAGGAGGGAGGAGAAGAGAGACCCCTAAACAGAAACGCTTACCTTAACCTTGCTCTCTTACTCTTTCCTTCCACGGCTTCCCCTGTTTCTTGTTGTTTCTGCTTTTGACCTTGGGCAGTACTCAATATCTTTCACTTCTTAATTTCCAACCAACTTA
>JANKOD010000192.1:9823925-9837551 GCA_026284645.1 Erythroxylum acuminatum
TTCCTAACAGATTCTTAGTATAAATAAGCAATAGACGAGGAGAGGAGGGCAGTGAGTATATTGTTGAGTGTGTGAGCCATAGGCTGGAGGTTCCTGGTCCTCGAAACCAGGTTATCATTTGTATTCGTTTACAGAAATCTATAGCAAATACCTATTTCTCCTTACCTGTTTTCTGGATCCTATCAACTGATATCAGAGCACTACGACTCTGGGCATGGCAGCAAAGAAGCAGGATACAAGGTTGGACGTTCTGGAAAAAGAAGTGGAAGAAATCAAGGTAGGTCTGCAAGTGGAGAGGGAGACCTTGAGGGGGGAAGTTAACCAGCAACTCGAGGGGGTAAAGGGGGAGCTGAAGGACGAAATCAATAGGAGGTTCGACCAGCTGATGCAGGCGATCGCGACCCTTCAACTGCGCCCAGATCCAGCACCTCATAACCCAGCGAAAATGGTGGAAGGCGAGTCCTCGGTGACGGGTATGAGGAGAGGCCGAAGAGATGAGACTAGGGAGGATGTTTATACAGGGACAGAGACGGGTCATGAAGGAAGGGCTGCTGGGTGGGTCGGGTTGGCTCCAGATGACCATGGGCAACCCGCGGGGCTCCAGGTGCCAGCCGGGTATTACCCGACTATTAAACACTTAGTTGGACGTCATTTAGGGCACGACAATAAGCTGGAAAGGGGGCGAGACCAGAGGACAGATCGGCGCGAGGGAGAAGAGGAGAGAAAGGATGAGAGGTGCTCCAGTGAAGCTAGGGCCGAAACTGAAGAGAGGAGGTGGTTCCTAGAAGGGGACGGGTATCGGCCTGGTGAGTGCTAGAGAAGGGGGTCCGCAGACGGAGATCCTCGACCTCCGGACTGGAGGCGTGATTGCAAGCCCAGACGGATTGAAATGCCCATCTTCAACAGTGATGATCCCGATGGGTGGATCTACCGTGTGGAGCGATTTTTTTCAGTAGGGAGGATTTAGGAGGTTGACGGTGAGTGAATTACAAGACAAAAGGGATATGGGGCTTTGTTTTAGATGTGATGAGAAATTTAGCCCAGGCCACCGATGCAAAAAGGTAGAGCTCCAAGTGCTGACAGCCATGGATGAAGAAACAGAACAGGAGGAGACCCGCATATGAAGACATGAAAGCTAGATTTTCCGACTTTCACCTTGCGGACAAGGTGAAGCTGATGGGGGGAGTATTGGTAGAACCAAGACAACTCAGCAATGAATTTACATATATAGAGTAGAGCAAGGAGATTGTGGTGGTCGACCCAAACGTCATTATTGTCATCAATGGGGACATACTAAGGATAAATGTTATAAATTGCATGGTCGATCTCGAGCTACTAATGTTGTTCTTACTGATTAGTCTGACCCTTAGTCTGAGTCCTCTACTCAGCCATCATTGACTCTTACTCGTACTGATTATGAAGAGTATCTCAAGTATCCGGCAGCTAAGCATTCTTCCTCATTTGTTGCTTCGATAGCTCATTCGGGTAATTCCGTAGCATGCCTCACTAAGTCTTTCCCTTGGGTACTTGATTCTAGTGCTGCTAATCATATTTCTGGTAACCCACATTTACTCTCTTGCTTTACTAACACTACATCTTTTCCTCCTATTACTTCAACTAATGGGACTCAAACAATTGTTAAAGTTGTGGGTTCTGCTCAACCACTTCCATCCTTGCATTTAGAATCTGTTCTTTATATTCCTGACATCGCCTATGAAGTGAGTATAGTAAGTCAATTTATGTATAGCCCTCAGACTACGCATCTTGATGTTGTTTTTTGGATGAGGTATCTCAAATCTAGTCCTAGTAAAGGATTTCTATTCTTGAACAATGGTCATTTAAGAATATAAGCATACCCTGATGCTGATTGGGCAGGATCTGCCAATAATAGAAGATCTATTTCTAGATATTGTGCCTTTATTAGTGGAAATCCAGTCACTTAGAGAAGGGAAAAAACAAGGTGGCATTGCTAGATTGAATGTTGAAGTAGAATATAGAGCTATGGCACAAGGCGCCTCGTGTGAACTTCTATGACTTAAGAAGTTGATGGAAGATGTACATCTTTTTGGAAAGAAATCTGAGTTGCTACATTGTGACAATAAGGCAGCTATTAGCATTGCTCATAATCCAGTCTAACATGATTGTACAAAAAATATTGAGATCGATTGATTCTTTATAAAAGAAAAATTGGATGATCAAAGCCTTAGAATTAGCTATACAAATTCAGAGAGTCAATTAGCAAATGTACTACTAAGGGCTTATGTAATAGAATATTTCATTCCATTGTATGCAAGATGGGTATGGTAGACATACATAATCCATCTTGCGGGGGAGTGTTGACAGCTGTACTCATGATTTTAGGTCTGTTTTTTAGGAGATAAGTATGTACATTCCTACTTAGCTAGGGATATTTATGTAATTATTTGTATCTCAAACTCATGTATATAAGTGATTAACAGGTGTAGGAAATATGTGACTACAACCCTATTCTATTTAGATTTTTCCCTTCTCTGAAATCTTCAATGTAGAATGGAAAAAATGGTGTGTAATGAATCTTAATTATATTAGGTAAAGGACTACACTTTTAGCAATAGATAGACAGCTGGTAAAGTACTAGCAACGTAAAAATATAGTAGAAACAGAGGGTATACTGGATTTGACACTTATAGAGGTATTTTAGAACTATATAAAGAAATTCATAAGTTAGTTTTAAGTTTATTCCCTCTTCTATGGAGTATAAAAGTATGATCACACGAATTTTACATCAAACACACAACAGTAGGACAGTGTTCAGATTATTACGATTTTGTCATGGATATTACTCCCTGAAGAATCCCAGAAGTGCCTCCAAGAACAGGAAGCAAAGCAAACAGCAGACCCACTGCACAATCCTGACAGGGTATGAAGGCTCAAAATCTAATAGCAGAGATGTATGCAATAATAATCCTTAACTGAAGAATCTGGCCCTGAGAAATTCTCTGATTTTATTGATTGTTGCAGTATCTGCATTAAATACCTGCAAGATTAGGGTACCAATGGTAACCTGACCATGAAGGGAATTTATGCTATTCTTTTCCATCAAAAACTTCAGAACCTGTGGCAAAGCAACCAAAACATGATTTAGATACAGGAACAAACTGTTGGGACTCTAATGACACTGCAATTCAGCGTCTATTCTTAGCACCTACCTAGTTATAAATTGTAATAGAAAAACAATAATTGTGAGGTTCATGAAATAAACAAGAGTCAGAACAAAGCAGTTGTCTTGGCCCCAATCCAGTATCAGCTGCATCTGATAAGCTCTTTTGTCTTTGAGAATTCAATCAAAAAAGTTTTCAAAACTAATTGGTACAAAGATAACCAGGTCAAAAACTATTCGGAAGTATAAGCACCCTTGCAAACTTAATATTGGTTTTCCTCCTTTCTGTTTAAACCTCACTACATTATTAATCATACAGATCAAAGTCAAGTTGTATAAGAAAATATATTCAATGCACAAGCTTCAGTGCAACAGCATGGAGTAGATTACCAACAATATAAGTTTGAAATTATAGGCCTCATGTACATACAAGTCACAATAGGATATAGGAAGTTGCTTAGACAAACATTGAACAGACATTTACCACTGCTGTTGAGGACATTGACAAGAATGCGCCAACAAATACTCCCTCAGAGGGTTTCCCACCACACAACTGCGGAAAACATAAAATTGCCTATCAAAAACATTAAGCTAAAGCAATTGTATAAAACAAGAATTGTAAGAAAGAATAAAGAGTAATTATATCTTTTGTCAATTGTCCCAGTAAAATTTGATATTCTTGACCACAATCCTTGAAACAATGTAATTATATTTGCATGGCGAAAATGCAAATATTTTAAAACAAAAAAGGGAAAAAGCAGCAGTCAAAATCAAAATTAATCGTGAGACTATTAAGGTCTGCTAGCAATTCATAAAGGTCAATTTCTAATTTGTCAAATAATCAGACTGTTTGAAGTTTGTTAATAATCCGCTTCATGACATTGCAGAGTCCTAGGAAGGAACTACTAAATGTTGTCTTTTATTTTCCAGAAAAATTGATTACATTTAAAATAAACACTTAACAACATTGTGATTTCATCTTTGAATATGTGCTAACATATACAGAATTTATATGCAGAATACCAAGACTGTTGTTCCGCACAAGCACATAAACAGGAAAATCTGCAGAAGACCCCCCACAACAGCAACAGCTCGGACAACACGAAGCTGCATTCCCAAAATGACATGAAACAATTAGATCAATCAAAAAATAAATGAGACATGTGAAAGCAGTGAGAAAAATAAAAGCAAACCTTTGTTGTGGAGAACTCCAGACCTAATGCAAACAGAAGAAAAATAACACCAAATTGAGCCACTGTTTCAACCTGAAGCGCATATCAATCAGAAAATTCATATTGGAAAAAGTTAATGGCAAGAAAAACTAATCAAATGTTAAATTATTAAGCACTGGGATGAAGTAATGTCTCATCTCGTAGCCAGTTTTCACATATTAGCCATATTTATCCAATAAGAGTTAAATCCAGCCCTTTTTTAAGTTTTGAATTACCAGATGACTTGATTCAATAATGCCATATTTATCCAATAAGAGTTGAATTCAGACCTTTTAATATTGAAATACTAAAGGACTTGATTCAATAATGCATTGTAAATGTATTTGGCAGAGACAAATAGACATACTTGAACCATTTCACTAACAAAACTCAGTCCTCCAGGCCCAATAAAAGATCCTGCCAGAAGGTATCCAGTAATTACCTAAACATAACATAAAAGAGAGGACATTACAAACATGTTGATCACCCAAATGCAGTAGAAGTACATATTTCTAAACTCAAACAGAATTAAGAAGACAAAAACCATCCCTTCATGCCCATAATATATAAGAATGCACAAAAATTACCAACAAAGTGGGATCTAAAGTTAGCAATTATTACAGCCAAAGCACTAACGAACGGCATTATTCTCACCGGTTGTCCAGCACATGCAAATGCAATTCCACCACAAGCTGCTGATACAATTACAACTACTAGATCTGATATCAATCTGCAAGTATCTCCATTAGAGTAAATAGGATCAGTAAACCATGATTTTAAGAAAACACAACGAATAGCAATTAAGCCAGCCACCTTAAGTCTAGCTGTAGGAGAGGGTACTTTGACTTGGAGTTTGACATGATAAAAACATTGTCCTGAAGATGAAAGTCCCATCACCAACAAGTTTTACATATGTATGATAGGTAAATAACTGGCTGCTAATCTAGGAATGATATTCAGGCTACATATGCAAGAATAAGTAATGGTATGTGCCTAAAGTACCTTCCGATCAATCAACATTGGCGTATCTTCTGCACCATTATCATTGTCCAGATGGAAAACATCATGAAACTGAAAGGACCTAGCACAAGATTGGCAACAAGTACAGCAGATCTTTAATCTGACTTCTACACTACAACTCATCTCACAGTGCACTTGTCAGAAAAACAGCAATCAGAATGTTTATTTACAGATAGGATACATACTTCTCCTCCTTAGTTTCATTTTTCTTTGACTTTACTCTAGCAACAGTTTCCAAGACCGCCTGGTCATATCAAACATAATCACTTGACCATGTTATTAAACCAATGGTTTACTTGAAACAATATTAAAATATGGAAATAACAGAAGTCCATAAATGCAAGAACAAATAAAGCCCATATCCATTAAATAATTCATTAGCCATAACTGGCAAATATTTTAGTCACCCTCTGATAGAATGACAAGCCATTTCCTAGTAAAAGCCATTTCCTTTTGTCAATAGTAATTTCTAGTTTCCTAGATCACCGTAAATCAACCTAGAAAGTAAACTAACATTCCTTGCATTTTCAATTGAAAATCATCCTCCAATAAACATACTACTAATTAAATTTCATTCCAACATATTATGACTAAGTTGAGGAAAAAATAAAGGAAAATTCATGTGCTTATCACAGAGCTGCCAAGAATGCAATGCAGTAAACACATATAAACTATTTAGGAATATTTACATCAAAATGCATGAAACCAAGTAGCAGCCTTTTTGCCCCTCCTCAATCAAGAAGAACTTAGTATTCATCAGAAAACCTTAGCGAAAAAAGAAATAAATCAAGTAGATGTAGAAACTAACACTTCTACATGATGATGGCCCCAGTAGCAGGAAAGTAGTGTTTGCTTGTTACAATCCTATGTTATGGAACGAGCTATGAGTCAGTTAATGTGTCTAGAGGAAGAGGAGTTAACCGGTTCTAGGGAATGATAGGGTGGTTTCTTAAGATGCCCTATGGTGGTAGTTTGAGTGCTGAAGTAACTGAGAACTTTTTTGAGTTTAGAAGTACCCAGAGGGCTTGCTATGAATTCTCTACTGCCTACTTTATTAACTAAAGGCCCTTAAATACAAGAAGGAAAAACTAATTCCCTAATGCTAGGGAAATAAAATGGGAAAGAAATTGGGAAAGTGGAGGCTAACCTCCTAACAATATGGGAAAGAAAATGGAAAAGTGGAGGCCAACCTCCTAACTTATGAAACATATGGAAAATATGACTAAACTTATTTCAGCTTGATGTCATGTTTGTTTGATGACGTCTTTACTTGATGATGTGTCCTAAATTTGTCATGTGTGGATCTATTATAGACTTTAAGACTGCTAACATTTCTCCAGCCCTCTAAAACTCACTTGTCCTCAATCGAAAAGGAAGGAAACTGTTGGCACATAGGTACAATAGGTTCTCAAGATGCGTCAGTTGGGGAAATGCCTTGCCAATGGATGAGAACCTCCTAGTAAGTCGTGATCTGAAGCTTCACTGCTTTAACTTCTTCATTTTCAGCCAGCTCAATCTAGAAGAGCTTTTTTGCATTGATGGCCTCTAGTGTAGGGCTCGTCACAATTAAAGCAAAGGCCCTTGAGACATTTCTCCTCCATCTTAGCCCTAGTCAATTGTTTCACAGGCCGAACAAGAGATTTAGGTAATAGGTTTAATCTGTCGTACCTCATTTGGAAATCCCTTGTGGTCTTGGCCCTTGTGCTCGTATAGCCTTGACTTACTCATTGTTGTTGCAAGGTCAAATGGGTCATGCAACTCCACCTCAATAGCAATATAATCAACAAGGTTGCTAATGTAGAGCTCAATTTTCTGGTCTTGAGTCAACGTTCCGACCCTGGAATCGAGCTACTCAAACTTTTCTTGATAATCTGCCATTGAACCTTGCTACTATAACTTAGCTAGTTCTCCCAGCTTGTGGCTGCAATGGGTGGCCCAAATTACAGATGTCATTGTCAGGAAAATTCCTCCCAAGTAAGTTGAGACATGTCATTTTCGAACTACAAAAACTAAATCTAAGCATTGCCTTCCAAATGGAGGGAGGCAAGACTAGCTTTCTCCTCATTTGGCATTTGTTAGTCACGAAAAAAATGCTTAAAACAACTCAACCAGCCTAGGGGTCATCTTGGCCATTAAAGCGGGGAAAATCTAGCTTGGTGAATTTGGGAACAGTGTTCCCTCCTCTTGAGGATTTTGAGCCCGACACCCCTGCTATTCCTTTTCCCCTTGTGAGACTGGCTACTGCTGTGTCTTCCGTCGGAGCTAGTAAATTCTTAGCTTTTTTTTCATGTGAGTCATTTGGAAACAGCCTCTCTACTAGTTAGGGGTAAGGAATGCGTACTACTAGACCTCCCTAAACCCCAAATGTCAACGGAATTTATATTGGGTTGTTGTTGTTGTTGTCTCTCATAACTCCCTGCTCCAAAACCAAAATTGTTACAATCCTGTGTTATGGAACGAGTTATGACTCGGCTTGTGTGTGTCTAGAGGAATAAGAGTTAACAAGTTCTAGGGAATTATAGGGTGGTTTCTTAAGACACCCTATGGAGGTAGTTAGAGTGATAAAGAAATTGAAAACTTTCTTGAGTTTAGAAGTACCCAAGAGTTCTTTATTAACTGAGACCTCTTAAATACAAGAAGGGAAAAATAACTCCCTAATACTAAGAAAGAAAATGGGAAAGAAACTGGGAAAGTAGAGGCTAACCTCCTAACAACATGGGAAAGAAAATGGGAAAGTGAAGGCTAACCTCCTAACAACCTATGAAGCTTGTGAAAAATATAACTAAACTTATTTCAGCTTGATGACGTATCTGCTTGATGATGTGTCCTAAATTTGCCATGTGTGAATATGTTGTAAACTTTAGGACTGCTAACATCGCTATATATCAAAAGAATGACATTTTGGAGCCAAATACTTTAGTTACTTGAAAGGAGAAGGCCCAATTAGTTAGCTTAAAGAAATAGCAACATTCATAAATAATTTCCATTTAAAATTTAGAACCACAACTTCCTCTTTCAACATGATCACTCATTTCAGTGATCATCAGATTACAGTAAATTTATCAAATTGGCAGTATAAGTAGTTAAACCACAACCAACTGGTTTAACAATAGCAACCAGACCTCAAGAGAACATAACACAAAAGTTGCATAGTTCAGCGATTTAAAGCAGTTACCAACCTGTTGCCCCGCAACACTGTTATTGAAGCTACGAAGATCAGTTGCTGCAATAGAAAAGGCAAGCAATTATAATTCCAATTTTTTGAAAATCGTCGGTCAAAATCGTCCCTAATGGTCAGCGTTCAATTGATTGAATTTCGTGAATTGAAGATTCTTGAAACCCAAAATACGAAAAAAACAAAGAAAAGGTTCTACATTTCTCGCCACCACCCCAAGAACCAAAAAACAAAAGTAAATTACAGTAAACAGCATCATAAACAAAAAAGCAAAAACGCAATAGCTATCGTACTAGTTTCCAAACTTGGAAAAGCGTCCGTAACAATCAACAAGAAAATGCAATAAGACATGAAACTAAAGCAAATAAGCATTCTAGACATAGAAAACCATAGGTTTGACACCAAAACCATATCATTCCCGTTAATAAAGCAAAATGCAGGTAAATAGAAAGCAAAGAAAAGGAGTTCAGGTCTAGCAGGGACCTTCACTCTGGTCTGTCTCATTAAACTCCTTCTCCAGAGCCCGATCGATCATATATGCGAAGCTATCCTCTCTAGATCTAGTAACGTTGGATTCAGCGGCAACATTGTCCGACGAGTCGGCGGCAGCGGAGAGATAGAGAAACGCACAGACAAAAGCCACAGCCAAAACCAATCTCATGGCCAGAACTTTGAGAGATGGAAGCGGGAAAGAAGAATACGAAGCGGAACAGAGAATGACTGCGATCGAAGGTTAGCCAACCGGAGGGTGACGCGTGTCGGTGGTGTCGTGTGGAGGTAGCAAGAACTGAAGAAGTACAGTAAAGAGTTGCTCACTAGCTAGGGAAATGAATGAGAAATGTATGTGGATATGCTGAAATACCCTTGAAGCACAAACGCTAATATCTACGATTCAGCGTAATATCTTTACATGCAAACCGAACGAGTTAGAACTTAAAAGCATCCATTAGTCAAGGTTTCAAACCACAGGTGGTAAGTACAATTATCTCTCATAATAGTTGAGATTCAAATTGTTATTGCCTTAAATCGTGGTGTGTGCCTAAAATAAGTATTTAAGATAAATTATTTATTAAATTTATCATTTGGGATCGATATTTTTAAATTTTTAAATTTTAAAAAAATATATCATTTGGGATATTAAATACCAAAAATAAAAAATAATAATAATTTAACTTATTTAAAATTTTGAATTTGAGATGTCTTGGAAACAATAATTAAAATTTTATCTGATTAAAAATTTTGAATCATCTAACTTCCCGATTCGATTTATTTAATAATTCTTATTGTAAAAATTGATAATTTATTAATTAATCGGTTAATTTTTGTAGATTAATAAATTTTTATAAACAAAAACAAATCAATTAATTTTTACTTAACAATTTTTTAATTAAACTTCTAATTCTTCAATAAATAAAGACAATTTCTTTCAATTATATTTTAAATTATCTGTTTTTTTGTTTACAACGGAAAAACAAAAAAAACCAAACTACAAGCTACAACTAGCACAGAGCTCTGCGGTACAACGTTCCCTGTTTGTCACGATGGAGGAGCTCCATTACGGTCATCAGCGACTCCTGAAGTGTATATAGTCCTGGACTGGCTAGAATTGCGATCGACGCCAGATTACCTGTACACTGGTTCCCTTCACGATGTACATGTTGAAGTGTCACCTCCCAATCACGTTGGATTAGCCCACGGGTACTATCACCAAAAGGTTATCATCAGATAAGACTGGATTAGAAGATGACAAGATGTTTATAACCTCTAGGGAGTCCACTTCGAATATGACTCGTCTGTAGTCCAGAGACCAAGTTAGAGTGAGTCCCGAATGTACTCCCCAGAGTTCGACAGTGAGTGTTGAATCGCTTCCAATGTGATAAATGAAACACCACACCACTGTCTTTGCCAGTCTCGAATTAACCCCTAGCAATAGCAGTGTTGGTTCCTTGTTTTACTGCTTCATCTGTGTTTAACTTAACCCGATTTTTGGGAGGTTTTGTCCATCCTACTAAACTACCCAGGGGTAGTCCCTGCGTTGGGAACACACAGTTTTTCGTTGTCCTTGCCCGTTCGATCCATTCTACGTAATCTAGGACTGCTCTGTTACCTTCTTCCGGCCAAGCGAAGTCAGGGTCAAAAACACTTTTGTTTCTCTAATGCCATAAAAACCAGTAGGCTACTCCAAAAATCAAAGCCCAATCAAACTGCCTCACTTAAGAGTGCTTTGTTAGATTTGAATTCACCCACAACCCTACATCCTGGCGAAAAAAATATGGATCAATCATTGCCGAAGGGAATTTGCCCCCAGAATACTGTAACTATAGGGCAATCCCTAATGGCATGGAGGGTGGTTTCCTCTTGGCCGCAGTGATGACAACTGCCCTCCTTGGTGATGTGTCTTGCCACTCTTTGTTGATTTGTCAGCAGTTTTCCTTTAATCAATAACCAAAGGAAAGCCCTAATCCTTTGAGGCCCTGCCCATTTTCAAATTAACTCCCAAATGTTATTATACTCATCTGTGGGGCTCTCTTCTATGAGGTCAGAGGCTAATGCTACTGTGAAGTGCCCATGTTCAGTTTGCCCCCACTGTAAGGTATCTGCCTCTGTGTCATCTGTAGTAGTTGGGAGCTCTGCAATATCTAAGCAAACTGAGGAGGGGAGGTACTATTGGAACAAGTGCCACTTCTAGGTGTGATCTTCATTCTTAAAGTCCACAACTAAAATGTAGAGTGCCTCTTTAGGGATTAGGGAGAGGGCCACGTGAATCAAGGGACCCCATTCCTTTAACCAATTATCCATCCAGAGGAGGATTCGCTCACCATTTCCTGGTTTCCATTTTATACCTTGGCAGACGACTTGCCAAGTAGCAAAGATTCCCCTTCAAGTGCTCGAAGCCCCCACCTTATCAATTTTCAAAGGGATATGATGCGAGTCGAGGTGATATTTAGCTCTGAGGATCTTGACCCATAAAGCGTGGGGTTGGGTGAGTAAAGCCCAACCCAATTTAGACAATAAGGCGTCGTTGGTCGTCCGAATTCGTTTAATGCCCAGTTCCCCCACTTTTTTGGCCTGATAGACTGGCAAGATGCATTTTTCGGTGTTCCCCCGTGGAGCCCCAAACAAAATCTTGCATAAGGCGTCCCAAATCGTCGCACAGTTGCCTCAGAAGTCTAACTGTTTGCATCGTATAAATGAACAAGGCCGAGATGACAAATTGGGTTAAAGTGACTCTACCTGCTAGAGAGAGTACCCGTGCTCGCCATTCGGCAAGTTTTTGGTGTGCATTATCTAGGAGGTGTTGATAAGTCTGTCGCGATGTCCTCTCGTGTAACAAGGGAACTCCGAGATATTTTCCCAAATTATTCGTACGCGAGATGTGCAGGTTCTGGTTGAGCTTATACTCAAGAGTGGGGGAGGCGTTCTTTGAAAAAAAATACGAGTTTTGTCAGTATTCACTTTCTGGCTAGAAGCTGTACAAAACTCTGCCAGCGTTTGGGTGATAACCGAAATTTGAGATTCTGTAGCTTTCGCAAAAAGAACGAGGTCATCAGTGAAAAAAAGATGGGATATCGGGGGCCCTGTAGGACACAGTTTGATTGGTCTCCATAAGCCCTGTTCCACCTTCCTTGAGGTAAGGTGGCCTAGGCGTTCCATGCATAGCACAAAAAGGTAAGGCGAGAGCGGATCTTTTTGCCTTATACCTTGTGAAGGGATAAAAGGATCAGTGAGGGTTCCTTGCCACTGTACTTGGAAAGACACCGTTGTCACACACTTCATAATGACCGAACGGAAATTTTCTAGGATCCCAATGTCCGTTAAAGTATTTTGGAAAAAGTCCTAAAAGTCCTATCAGACCCGATCGTAGGCTTTTTCAAGGTCCACCTTGATAGCCAGATACCAGATCTTCCCCTTTTTCTTTTTCATCGAATGAATGACTTTATGTGCGATGATAATATTGTCAGTAGGTTGTCTTCCAGGAATAAAGCTGCTTTGGAAATTACCTTGTAGAGCACATTGCAGAGGCTAATCGGTTGGAATTGTGCTATAGCCCTTGGGGAGGGAACTTTGGGGATTAGGACTAAAATGGTGTGATTTAAGTCTTGTTCCTAATGCTCCTGCCTAAAGACTGCCTTAACGTACTCTATCACTTTTGAGCTGACCTGTCCCCATTTTTTATGAAAGAAGAGGGCATTAAAACCATCGACTCTAGGGGCTTTATTCATGTTCATGCCAAAAATCAATGTCTGGATTCAGTGTCTGGGATTGGCTGAGAGAGAGCTTGCCAACTGGCTTCTGATAGTGAGGGAAAAGCTCCTGAAAGCGGGTAATAGGGCGGAGGCCTATCCGCTTAAGTATACAGTTGGACGAAGAAATCCCTAACGAGCTTACTCAGTTGAGCTGGGTCAGAGATCCAGGACCCATGAGGATCAAGGAGTCGTTTTATCTTCATTTTCTTCCGTTTGGAGAGAGTGAAGGTATGATAATATTTCGTGTTCCTATCCCCCTTTGAGAGCCAGTCGCAACGAGCTTTCTGGTGCCAACAGATTTCCTCCTCACATAAAACTTGCATCAGACCCCCACTTAAATTATCCTCTAAATCTAAAAGATAGTCCATGTTGTCGCTTTTTATGGCCCACTGAATTCCCTGAAGTCTTGCTAACATGCATTTTTTTTCCGATGGAAAATATTGCCAAAGTCAGATTGATTCCGTCACAAAAGGTGGAGGGAGAAGAGGGCTAACGATTTACTCATCGTCTCCTCAGTTAGAAGCCAATGCTTGGCGACTTCTTCGTCAAAACTTGGGTGGGTTAACCAGGCATTTTGGAATCGAAACATTGGGAACCCACGTAATCTCGAAGCCGGGCTATGCAGATGCACAAGCATGGGTCTATGATCTGACCCAAGGAAAGTTAGGTGATGGTTCTTAGCAGGGGCGGATGCACATTGGGGGCAAGTGGGGGCACTTGCCCCCACTGCCCCCAATTTTTTCAGAAAAATATATATATATATATATTATTATTTTAAATTTTTTTATTCATTAAAATAAAATTTGCCCCCACTAAAAAAAATTATCCCCATTA
>JANKOD010000192.1:9856910-9873058 GCA_026284645.1 Erythroxylum acuminatum
TACAAATATACTTCAAATACATATTGATACAATTATAAAATAATCAATGAATTACATCTTTCCAATCATATTATACTACAGGGGCATTTTTGTCATTGACGCTATTTTTTGTTCTGTCCACTGCAACCAAACACATTTCTGTCCTTGAGACGGAGACAATTTTTTCTGTTATGTCTATCGCAACCAAACACCTCACTGTCTCCAATTTTTGTTCTGTTCTGTCTTCAAATTTTTGTCTCGTTTCATCTCTGCATACTGGAAACAGTAACCAAACGCAACGTAAATGTGCAAAGAGCCATTTACAAACGAATTGTTTAAAAATGTGCTTTTTTCAAGTTTCTTTTCTTAATAGATATATCTCTTTGAAAGATTGTAACCATTACATCATTATCTAACTAGCATGTGGCTTGTTCCAAATAACCAGTACACTTTATCCTTTTGAAAATTTATGTCATGTCTTACACCAAAAAAAGATGGAAGGATTAGGAGATTTAATTGTAGTGCTTGTTTTGTATTTAGTGAAGTGCTTCTCTTGTTCCTTAACAATGAAGTGTTTGTCTTGTATTAAATGCCTTTATGCTTAACGTAACATTGATTTTTGTATGTAGGTAAATGGAGATGGATGGTTAGGATGAGAAATTAACTATGTTTTACGGTGGGAATTTTATAAATGGAGAAGATGTTGAATATATGGGTGAAAATATTGAAAGTTGGGGCATTGAAATCGATATATTTTATTAATGGAACCTTGAGAAAATGCTTGAAGAAGCTGTTAAAGGATTGAAACAAAATAAGTTTTTGTATAAAGTGCTAGGTGATAGTCTAAAAGTTGGGTTGATGGAGGCGAGAAAAAGTGATACTTGTGTGATGGAAATATATAAGCTTATTATAGAATATAAGGTTATCGAGATCTGTGTTAATCATAGATCCAATTTGCCACATTTAGAAGAAATGTGGATGGTGTTATTGATGTTCAGAAAGAAGTTGCAAATGATGTCATTTTTGTTGAACAAGATATAAATAACGGTGAAGTTGATGGAGGTAGGGAAGAAGAGGATGTATTTGTTGATGTAAGGATTAGAGAGGAGTTTTTTTATTCGAGTTTAGATGATGAAGAGTTGAAATTGTCTAGGGATTTAACAATTTCATTGAAAAGGGAAAATTAAAGAAATAGAATCAAGAGACAATGTCTACAACATATAATAGATAAAAGGAAAGATATAGAAAAATTGCAAATGATGATGAAGATGACAATGATGGGAATGATGCTTAAAATGAAAATATGACATATTACTTTGACTAAGATGACACTTGTAGTTTTGAAGAAGAACGTGGCTTTAATGTGGATGAGGAGTTAAGACATAAATTAGACCTTCATATATTCAACTCTTATAAGAAAAAGATTGACATTGAGCTTCACGTATTGTTTGAGGATTCTAACCAATTCAAGAAAGCACTTCACAAGCTTGTTGTTGATGAAAAATTGGGAGTTTAAATTTACAAGGAACACCAAATAATTTGTGAGAGCTAAACATGTGAGCAAATACTGCAATTAGTACATTTTAGCTGGCCTGGTGAAAGATTTAAATAGTTTTCAAGTAATATAAATTTTATGACTATTTTCAATTTAGGCATCATTTATGGACTAACTACTCATATTTATATATGTGGGTAAGGGCTTTTGAGCAGAGGCACATAGGCAATCATTTTTTCCACAACAAAAGTGTGGATTTAAAATGGCTTGTTAAGAATTACTTTAATAATCTCCTAGGACTTAGTGCATTGAAACTAATAGGCTTGAGCAAGTTTGTGAAGAACGATTTGGGAGTTAATGTTGGCTACTGTGATTGTTATAGGGCTCGAAAGTTGGTGATAAAGGAAAAGCAAGGAGGTGTTAAAGTAAAATAAAGCAAGCTATGGAATTATAGGGAAGAACTTTTATAGTCAAATCCTATTAGTAGAGTTGAATAGGTCATGAAAGACTATCGCTTTGAGATAATTAGCAACCATTATTTGATATAATGTATGTATGTTTCAAATGTTACAAAAAAGGATTCTTAAATGGTCGCAAAAGGATGATAGGACTAGATGTTTGCTTTTTGAAAGGAATTATAAAAGGTGAGATATTGGCAATAGTAGGAAGAGATGAAACAATCAAATGTTCCCTGGGCGTGGGTTATGGTACACATTGAAAAATTTGACACTTGCAGCTGTTTTTAAAGTTATTAAAGAAAGATTTGGATCTAGAAGATAGAGGTGGATGGGTAGTAATTTCATATCAACAAAAGGTTCAATATAAATTTTATTTACTTTTATAATATAAAGTTGCTCGTATTAGTTATTTACTAATTTTTGTTAATTGAATGTTATATAGTATCTTGTGGAGGCACTTGGTAGATAACTCCTAAAGGCTGAAGTAAGGTTTTGTATAAGAAATATGTTTGTTAGTTGGAGAAAGAAGGATCATAAAGGACTCAAATTTTAAAGACTATTTAGGAAATGTTAGAAGTCATCTAATGAACCAGACTTACTTTTATACTTAAAGGAGTTCGAAGAGGAGTCAAAAGTTGCTCATAGAAATTTGCTAACAATTCCAAAAGAAAAATGATTAAGAGCACATTTCAACACATCATTGAAGTGTGATATTGTGGATAATAATCTTTATAAAGTATTTAATGGAACTATTATTGAAGCTTGAACAAAGAACATTATCATAATGCTTGAGGAAATTATAGTGCTTGTGATGAAGAGATTGGCTAAGAATAGAAACATGGCAAGCAAGTGGTAGATGAGATTGGTCTAAAAATTAAAAACAAATTGAGAATTAACAATGCGTTCAATATTGATTGTGAACTTAAGACTAATGGTGATAGTGGGTTTGGAGTAATACAAATTAAGCATGTCGTGAACTTAAGATATAAGACATGTAATTACAGAAGTTTGGATGTTTCAGGAATTCTATGTTCATATGTTATTATTTCCATCGAGTATAATAATGAACTAGCTGAAAAATATGTATCACGTTTGTTTATGAAGGATAAGTATTTTGGCACAAAACTAAACATGAGCCACCGTTACCACCACCATTTCAAAAAAATATCAAGTAGGCCAAAAAAAATTAAAGGAAAAGAGAATTGGGAGAATTCTACCACAGGCAATAAGTTATCAAGGAAGGGGATGAAAATGAATTGTCAAACATGTTTCAAACAAGGACATAACAAAAAGAACATGTCCAATAAAAGGATTATAATAATAAGCTAAATTGATGGGCTTGTCAGTTTGACTATAAGTTAATACAATAATTTCAACATTATTTGTTTGTCTTAATTTTATATGTTGATCATTTTTTTTTCTATATGTAGCCTGTATGTGATGTCGAAGCAAGTTCTACCATTGTAGAATCAAGTCAACCACTAATATCAAAACCAAATAAAAGAAGGAGACCAGTTTGTGGATATAGAACGTTATGGGTGAGGCTTCTGAATCACCAGTGACAAGACCAGTTATAGTTCGTCAAAGGTTACAAGTATTAATTCAAGTTGATGAATTAATTTTGAAATTTTGGTTAATTTTTTATTGTTTATTATCATTTTTGATAGGAAACAACATATGCAAAAATGAGGAGGAAAAGATCAAAAACATCCGAGACTACGTAACAACAACAACAACAACAATAATAATAACAATAACAACAACTCAGTAAAAGTCTTATTGATACACGAGGTCTAAGAAGTCTAGTAGTATGTAGTCTTACCCTTAACTAATAGAGAAGTTATTTGTAATAGGCCCATGTAAATAAATAAATAAATATGTATAAATAAAATATTAAAAAAGTAATATAATAAATATATAACAAGGTAAAGAATAAAAATAATAATAAAATAACATGTCCCAATATTGACTTTTGAATCATTTGGAAGAATGATTTTTGGTTAGTATAGCAACTACTACCTTTATGATTTTGGTTGGAATAATAGTTAATATCTTTATGATTTTTGTATATTAGTTACTACCCTGATCATTTTTGTATTATAGTTGCTATCTTTATAATTTTTGTAAAGTAGTTATTGCCTCTATACTTAATCTTTGTTATATAATTATAGACAAATTCATTATCTATTTTGGAAGCTATTCACTTATTTGAAATCTTACAATGTTGAGGTGCTATAAAAGTTTCAGTTTTCAACTAAAAATATGGGCATTCACTTGTTTAAAATCTTACAATGTTAAATTGTTATGAAAGTTTCAGTCTTAGAGTAAATTTGTGGGCGTTCACTTGTTTTTTGGGAACATTCCATATGTTTGAGAAATGAAATAAAACTTTAAATGTCTTTTAACTTAAAAGCATAAAATCATTTGAATCCATGCTTAATATCTGAGGAAAACATGAAAATTAAAAGATGAGTCATGCAATTTAAATACAATAAGCTTTAAAAACAAAACATGATGACCAAGACTCTATCATTTGGGATCTAAGTACATTCAAGGAAAAGAAAGAAGCATGCTCGCTTCTTGCTCTGTTAGCAAAGATAACATTGTCTTGATAAGAAATTTGTTACCTTAATGAGCTTGTTTTATACATCCATTTTTGGTTTAATACCAACAACAAAATTATGATAAACAGATACAACAACTATCTTCAAAGAAAAACACTGCATAGGGAAAAGTTATAGTAATAAACGTCAATTATAGAGCAATAAAAAATGAACAACATCAATTCTCGAAGATTCCATATAATTAAGGGTCTCCAAAATCCATAATTAAAATATTCAGTGAATACAAACTAATCTTTCTACTTCTACATTCACTCATAACAATTTTTAGCGGCAATCACAACTGATATAATACTCATAATTTTTATTTTCAACTTCAACATTTCTTTATGTTCTTCTAGCTTGTTCATCTTCTTCAGTAGACCAAGAATGATGCTCAAGGCTCTTTCACACATTGGGGAATAATCCATTCAAACAACATATGACCTCCATGCCAAAATTAAACATATGATGGAAAAAGTTAACAAAACCAGCATGATTATGATGTTGAAAAATCCATAAAACTAATTAATTAATATATAACTCTTTCCACGTCTGGGATAAGAGACAAAGTGTCTTCCAAGGTTTGTTTTTGTCTATAAAGTCTGCATAACACTCATTAACCTATAAAAATATAAAATTTCTTGATCCAATGTAGTTGTCAAACTTGTGTCAGTTTTTTGACTCATTATGCTACAAACATAAATTTTTAAAATAACTAATATGAATAAATGGATTGCATAAATTATTGGAGATCATTCCTTAACTAGTTGAAATTTAGTGCTTTCTTATATTTAATTAAATCTACAATTTTTCTTCGTGAGAGAAAATGTCTCCTCAAGTTGTAGAATTGTTGTTTTACTTAACTTTCTAAGGCCACGAATTTCCTCAAATCCCACCCTACAACCCTCATCACCTATTCATTTCAATCATCACCAAATGCTTATACTAAGTTCATTGAAGTCACAATATAATACATATACTTGGGATTTGTACTATCTTTGGTGCGGGTCGATTAGTAGTGAGCTTTTAGTTAATAGATGGAGGAGACTAATTTATATAAGTTTAAGAAAGACATTTGTTACATTATCGTAAGACTAGGTCATGCTATGAGAAGAAGAAACAAAATAGTTCTATATCTTAAGATAGCACCTCTAAAACTACTACCAGCTAGTAACTCCTACATAAATTTTAAAGTTGTTGTCATCAAGTGTAAAATAATCTTCATACAAGACTAAAAGCTTTTAATGCACATAATATGAATATCAGTAACGAAGCCAACTACATCAAAACTAAAAAATATATTTTAATGAAGAATGAAGGGTTAATTACCAAAAAAATCCTCAAACTTTTGTCAAAATTTTAATTATAGCCTGAACTTAAAAAAGTAACAATAAAATGTCCAAACTTTCAATTTTTTTCAATTCTAGCCTTACTTTATTCTCACCGTTATCTTGGTTGATGTGGCACTGCCACGTGTCAATGGACTCCTACTAATCAGGCACGTCACCGTTATTAAGAAGAGGTTGCCTAATTAGCAAAATGATGTTGTTTCTTGGCCTTAGTAAAATGACATCGCTTCGCTTATTATCAGATGTCACTCTCTTCTCCTTTATCGATAGCCCCAAAAGTTTGTAACTAAAATCCCTAATCTCTTCTATGTCAATAACCCTAAAAATATGAAACTAAAATCCCTAATTGTGTATGGGTGCTTCTTCTATCACAAAGTTAATTACTTTATCAAACTAACAAACGTTCTTTCGTGAGTGGGTGCTTCATAAGGGAGTGGTTTCGTCGTTGGAAGAAAATTGAAAGGTTATGAAATTGTGACTTTCGTTGCTAGACTTCTTATGGAGCCGTCTAGGGTACAATTGTTCCTCTGCCTCTCTATTGTTGTTTGTTCTTGATTCATTATTTATGAAATGGTATGTTGTTGTACTAGGGTTTGAAATTGGAATTTGATATTTGTTTTATTTATGCAATGATTTGAAAATGTTCTGCTCCCAAATGCATTGTGCTTCCACAATTTACATGTCCTAACAGTTACAGGGAGAAAGATAGTAGCTTTTTTATGAGGAGTTTGTGAGTCTCCGAAATAGTTGTATTTTGATTTTTCAAATTAATTGTAAAGAGATCACTAAGATGGCTATTATCAATTTATCACTAATCTTAATTAATTTAGACGTAGATATGACAATATTTCAAATTTTCAATACAATTATTGTGAGATATTGAGATATGATTCATTCATATCGAGAAAGCACCGTAAGGGAGAACATTAAATGAAGCTTCTTTAATAGAATAAAGAAGAAGTTTTAAAAGACAAGAAGTTACTCGTGTAATTCAATTCTAGAACACCAGAGGTTTTGATAAGGTGAAGCTACTCTATAAGAAAAAAAAGAAAGTTGAGTAACAGTTTAGGACAAAAGTGTTATATTTTTCGATGAAATGGAAGTAATTATAATACTATGTTTTCTCAGTCATGTTTAATGAACTATTTGATATAAAAATGGGAGTCTTTTGTGAGTTCATCTTTTCACATGTCTTGTTGTATCCGTTCAATATTTTGTTTTAGTTTCATTTTATATCATTTTAGATGTGATTAATTTTTTGGATCATTCTAACCCTTATTTTCGTAGTCTTTTATGTATTTTCTACAAATTTATGCATAGAAAACGATCCTACAATGTGTATGTTAAAGAACTAGTTTTGTTGTGTTTCAAAGATATAGGATATCAAGTTAACCCTCCATGAAACAGTACCCTTAATTTTGATGCAAACTGATTAATTTAACGACTTGTTCCTTTGGCAACGTTTCAAGTTTTTGTATGATGTTTAGACGAAAAAATTTTATCAGTTTTTTTATATGTATGCTTTTGTTGAAACAGGTGATAATTCCTTTGTGTTTGTGCGTGTGTGATCTTGAATGTGTCATACTTCATTGAAGTTGTTCCTTACTGTTTATGTGTGGATTGTGTGATTGATTGCAATTCCTTACTGTTTATGTACTGTGAGTGATTATGCACCAACACCTGTGGAGTTGGAGTTGGAGTTGGATTATGCCTGTGGAGCTGCTGGAGCAAGTTTATGCATGTAGAGATGGTGCTTATGGCTGAAAGAGCTGCACCAAGTATCTTGTTTAAAATAGTTATAGTGATGCTAACCAAATTGTATTACATTTTTTTTCTATTTTTGGATATTGTTTAAGTTTCCAAAATTATGTCAATGTATGTTACCTATTTATTTGCTTGTTTTAACTTACTCTGTAATTTACTATTCAAAAATGATATTGACTTTATTGTTGTTATGCATGATTGTTGTCTTTTTCCGGTTAGTTACTCCCCCCGAGGTGTGGTAAGAGATTTTTTGCCATTTTTATTTGTTGAAAGTATTGAAGTACAAGTATTGTACTATCCATGTCTGTATGTATTTCAATTTCTAGCATTAATCTGTAAGTTTCAACATGTTTAATAAGATAGGTCTTAGGCTGAAGTCTATTATTGATGCCATTTACAGTCATTGTAGTTTCCTTATTACATATTAATTTTGGTTTCCCAAGATGTGAGTTTAATTGATTTGTTAAACAATCACAAAATCTAGTAAAAGTTTCATATGGGGTAAGGAAATAGTAGGGTCAACGACCTTTTAGTTTAGCACTATCAAAATTTTACATGCATTTTCTACATCTAATTTCACTGTTTAAAAAAAACAATCCTGAAGGCATTATCTGCGATAGTTTCTTATATAGATTGAGTTACAATTGGAAAATAAATTTGGCACATTCCTAACTCCTTTTGGTTTGTAACTGAAACTCATCTTGCATTAAGTGCTAAAATGTACAACCTCATAATAATTGTAGTTTCCTTAACAATATTTGCTCTTCTAACTCTTATAATGTCTCCATTTTTTTTGTACTTACATATGACGACCAAACTATGAAATCGCATGGGACTTACAAAATAAATATATAAACACAAATATTAGAACTTATCACAAATTTGCATAATGCTCATAAATTTTTACACATTCTTACTTCTTGTGAACAACAATACATCTTTCGAACAAGACTCTTACACCATCACACAGAATTTGTTTGACATATTTTACAACAAAAACAAACTTTCACGTCTTTCACAAATACCAAGTACCTACAAAAGAGCTTTAATTTGAATATTAATTAACATTAATTTATACGATTGGCATTGCTACAAACAATAATTAAATTACTTACTTTTGTATTAATGCATTCATAAAAATGTTGACTAATGTTAGGCTTAGCATTTGAAATCTATAACTTCATTAAAGCATTACAATTGGGGTAATCAATATTCAAAATATGTATTATATATAGAAATATCAATATTAATTATATTTGAATCCAATTAAATTATCACATATAACAAATAATATATATTACAGTTATTTTACCATTGAACATAATGCTTTCTCTTCACAAAATTGAGAATATATCATTCCAGCTTCTGCTACACTATCAGAAAAACAATAAATAACCGCCTTGAATCCATTAATAACATCTTCACACTCTTCCCATGTGAAATATATATCAGGTGCATACCCAACAAAAGCTACATATACTTTATTTCTGGCTATATTTCTTTATCCTGTTATAATATCATCATATAAATATTTAATTACTACCTTAAATGCAACACTACTATGATTTCTTTTCAGAAATTCACCCAACAAAAAATTAAATGCCCAAAATGGTGAAGAGAGTCCACATCATTACAACACCTATAAACTATATTCCATAGGTGTTGGGTATTGACTATCATGATACAATTATACCGAATTGTTCAAAATTCACATCATTTCATGACACATAACACTATTTCATGAACTTATGCATTACTGTTTATTAAATGTTTATATTCTAATGTAATGAAATACTTCAAACATGTTAGAACAATCAATACAATAAGTCAACAAAGGAAATTCAGTTTTAGCATCTACAACAATCAAATATATATAAGAGCCAAACATCTGATATCATATATGTCCTATCTAAAAAGTTTAAAACGTTTAGAGCTCATAATCATGAGAAAGGAAATTGCAAGGTTGCTGCCACATCACATTCATAAGAGTCATTATAGGTACTACTAGCATGTGCTTGAAGTCTCACTCGATACGTCCCAAGCTTAGTCCTTATACATATTTACCATAAATGTATAACTAGCTATATGAAGCAGATACAAGTGTTCAAATCATCTGAAAATATTAGTAGCAACATGGAAGTTTAGGCAATTAGCAAACCCCCATATGTTCAATTCAAAATCATATGTAGTTAACCAACCTTTATTTATCAAATCATATGTGTTGCATATCATATATAATATGGGTGATAAATAGTTCTTTTAGAAAATGACAACTGTTCCCCTGAATATATGGTCATTCTTGGCAACTCCCATTTTTACTTCATTTAGCCTCCTTTCCCTTCCTATACTAAAGATACTACAAGAAGTTACTAATTACTCATTTGAAAAAATAAAATTAAAAGCAATATAATGTATTAAAAACCATTAAGCTTACATATACACAGAAAAACTTCCAGCTTGACTCTTTTGATATATGTATTTCACCAACATTTTCATATGCAAAGGAGATAAGTAAATAGCTAGTATAAAAGCATTAGAATAATAAAACCATTAACACTTTATAATTTAATTTTTAAGCCCTAAATAGCACAGTCTACAGAAAGAAGCTAGTTTCTTTACTACAACATAATACACTCACATTTTCAGATGCAAGGGGCTTCATAAAAGGCTTGTAGTACATCAGATTGGATACAAACTGAAATATTTAAAGTGACTTGGGCACCCGAAACATATCTTTACAAATTTCCTAAAGCTTTTTCAAAATACTTCACAACTTAGCACCCTCACCTACCGAAATCCTAATACAACAACATATTATTTCATAAATAATGAATCAAGAACAATCCTAGTACATCTAATCCAAGAATGAACCCATCTCCCAATGTTTAATGCCCCCATTGTAGAACATACAGATAAGACTGAAACAAATGTTGCTTCATCATGTTCCATACCAAAATTTAACATTTGTAATACCATGTCAACTGCTTCTCTATAGAAGCCACATAAGACATGGCAATCAATGACATAATTCCATGCCACCGAGTATCTTAAAATGATGGGAAAAATCGGAATTACCCAAAATCGGGGAAATGAAAGAACATTGAAACTAATTCCAAAAAGAAAGAAAAGATCGAAACTGACCTGTTGTTAACGAGGGGGTGAGAGTGTGTGAGAAGAAATTATAGATTTAGGTTTAAGAAAACGACAATGTGTGCATGAGAGTGAGTGAGAGAAGACAAAATTAGGGAATTAGGTTGTGAGATTGATGAAGAACATGCTTTCTCCAAAATCCAATGACATCATTTCAATTTTACTATAAAACGACGCCATTTCGCTAATCAGGCAACCTCCTCTTAATGACAATGATCCGTTTGATTAATGGGGGTTCCATTGACACACGACAGTGTCACGTCAGTTAAGATAACGGTGAGACTAACATCGGATTAGTATTTAAAAAAAATTGAAAGTTTGGGCATTTTATTACTACTTTTTTAAATTCATGCTATAATTGAAAAATTAACTAAAGTTTGGAATTTTTTAAATGATTAACCCAAGAATGAAATCAAATGATGAGAGTAGTTTGTTTTCCAGACGATGGCGACTTCCAATGGCTTCTTCTAAACGACAGCAGGTTCTCACTTAGAATATGTTTTCAAATGGCGGTAATAGGTCTAATGTTTGAAAAGAGAAAGGTGAAAATTAGGGTTAAAATGTGTTGGTTATTTTGGAATAAATTTGGTGGGTTATAGGTTATGAGTCATGAGTCAACCATGGGGTTGTCCATGTATCTATAAATTTTCTATGTGAATGCCCAAATATTAACCTAAAATTAGTTCTTTTAGCCACAATAGCAATGAACTCAAAGAATCAACGTTCTAAGTGTGTTGTAAATGTTTTGAAAGGATACTAACTTAATTGAAAAAATTTAACGATTTGACATTGAAATGAAAAAGAAATACCCAAAGATTTGTAGTGCTGAATTTATTATCCCTTTGTTAAAGAAATATGAGACTTCATTTACTGTTTATTGTTTAGTTATTATTTTATTTCATTTTTAAAATTAAACCCTTTCTTGTTTTTATAGTAAATTTCATAATCGAATATAAAAAAAGATGCTTTTCATCATATTTAGAAATAAGATAAAAGACACAGATCTTATAATTTAAAAAACCTTATAAAAACTTTTGATATTTAAAACTTTTGAAATAAAAATCATTTGTCTTAAACTTTAGTTAAAAATGACAATAAAATATATACAATATAAACATTAGACGTAGACTAATTATATGTTATTTACATGATGATTTGATAAGCGAACTAATTTAATCTTATTCAAACTAATAGTTTATTATAATTATTTTAAATTAAATTAAATTAATTTTAATTATATTTAAAAGTTGAAATGAGCTATCATTTCAGTGACATTTGATTAGTTTATATCTGATATTCATACTGTATTGTTTTTTTTATTATTTTTTAATTCAAATTTAAGAGAATAGATTTTTCTTTTATTGTGCCAAATAAATGTCAGCCATTTATTTATGTGAATCTTGCATAGAATTCACGTGATTCCCGTAAAATAAATGGCTGAGATTTCATAAGACAGAGTAATATTAAACAGAAGATCAGCACTCCTAAATAATACCGATATAGTTGGTGCCGTTAGATATTTTGTCACCTAAACGTTGACCCTTGCTTCATAAAATCTAAATATTCCTGTACCGCTGTACGTACATGAAATATTAGAGTTCAGATCCTCTATTCAATATTATGGTGTTTTATTGTGTCCAATAAATTTCAGCCATTTATTTATGTGAGTCCTACATGAGTCTCGCGTGGATCCCGCAAAATAAATAACTGAGATTCCATGAGACAGAATAAGATAGAGTAATATTTTACGGAGTATCTAGTCTCGAAATATTAGGAATGCGTGGGCAGAATTAAACTGAAAAAACGGTGACCCAAACTTGAAAGTTAGATCTTCCCTTCCCTCTCTCTTCGTATGAGTTGTCGTGTTCTTGAAGTATTTCATCTGCAGCCAAAAATCAGGTTCAAGTCTCTATGATCATTGTCCATGGCCATATATCAGTGCTCATAAATAACCCCCTTGGCGTCGTGTAAACCAGAGCTGAAAAATATGGATTCCCTGTCTTCCTCTTTCCTCCCTCCATTGCCCAAATCACTCATTTCTTCTTCATTTCCATCTTCCTCTAGTACTCGTGTTATAAGAGTTCCTCTTCTCAATGTTTCATCTATCAGAATTGAGGAAAAACCCAAAACCATATCTTCTACCAACACCAAAAATCCCTCAGAATCATCATCAAGTACAGTCCAAAAACCATTCCCATCTTCATCTTCTTCTACTCCAACCAACCGATCTGCAGCATCCACCAAGAAGAAGTCCCTCACATCACCTGTGGCTAGAAAGGGAATAGACAATTCAAGCTTACCCACTGCTATGTTCAACGTATTTGACGACATCATCAACAAATTCATAGACCCTCCAGTCAAGTCCTCAGTTGATCCAAGGTACGTACTTTCTTACAACTTTGCTCCTGTCGACGAGCTTCCTCCCACTGAATGTCAGGTGTTGGAGGGCTCTCTTCCGCCATGCCTCGACGGCGCGTACATTCGCAACGGCCCCAACCCACAGTACCTTCCCAAGGGACCATACCATCTCTTTGATGGCGACGGTATGCTTCACTCTATCAAAATCTCCAAAGGCAAAGCCTTTCTCTGCAGTCGCTATGTCAAGACCTATAAATACACTACCGAGCGTGATGCGGGAGGACCACTACTTCCAAACGTATTCTCAGGCTTCAACGGGCTCACCGCCTCCGCGGCACGTGGTGCTCTCGCCGCCGCTCGAATTCTCGCCGGCCAGTTTAATCCTTCTAGTGGAATTGGACAAGCCAACACTAGTTTGTCTTTCTTCGGCAATCGTTTGTTTGCTCTTGGCGAGTCTGATTTACCTTACACGGTCCGCTTAACGCCAAGTGGAGATATAGAGACCACCGGTCGGCATGATTTTGGCGGGAAGCTTTTCATGAGCATGACTGCTCACCCTAAGATCGACCCTGATACAAAAGAAACTTTCGCGTTTCGTTACGGTCCCGCGCCACCATTTTTAACGTTTTTCCGGTTTGACGCAAACGGCAATAAACAGCCAGATGTGCCCATATTCTCCATGACACGACCGTCTTTTTTACACGACTTTGCAATCAGCAAAAAATATGCCATATTCTCAGAGATACAACTTGGAATGAACCCGATGGAGATGATCTTCAATGGAGGCTCACCGGTCGGAGTTGATCCGGCGAAAGTATCGAGGCTTGGAATCATCCCACGTTATGCAAAAAACGAAGCTGAAGTGAAGTGGTTTGACGTGCCAGGTTTAAACATAATACATGCCATTAATGCATGGGACGAAGAAGACTCCATGGTCATGTTAGCTCCAAATATCCTATCAGTGGAACACACAATGGAGAGAATGGAACTTGTTCATGCATTGATTGAGAAAGTGAGAATAGATTTGAGAACCGGAATTGTGACAAGAACTCCTGTTTCAGCTAGGAATCTAGATTTTGCTGTAATAAATCCTTCTTACGTTGGGAAAAAGAGCAGGTATGTGTATGCAGGAGTAGGTGATCCAATGCCCAAGATATCTGGGGTTGTGAAGCTCGACGTCTCAAAAGGAGAGAAGAAGGAGGAGTGCACGGTGGCCTGCCGGATGTACGGCCCTCGGTGTTACGGCGGCGAGCCATTCTTTGTGGCGAGAGAGCCTGAGAATCCCGAGGCAGAGGAGGATGATGGGTATGTGCTGTCTTACGTTCACGATGAGGTTTGTGGCGAATCCAAGTTTTTGGTAATGGATGCCAAATCCCCAAACCTGGATATTGTCGCGGCCGTTAAACTTCCCAGGCGAGTTCCCTACGGATTTCACGGATTGTTTGTGAGGGAAAGTGAGCTCAAAAGACTGTAATAAATGTGGTATTTTGTTTGCTTCGTTCTCATAATTGACAGTTGCGATTTGAATGAGTGATTAAGAATAGAGCATTGTATGCTAAAGCACAATTACATGAATTATATGTATATTTGACCTTTAATAAATTAAAAAAACACATTTTAGTTTAAGTAAATTGGTTATCACATTTTCTTATTAGAGTAATTAATTACATTTATGAGGAGTAAAGTGTTAATAAAACTGGGGGAAATTGGTGGGGACCAAATCTTTTTTCCTATTTTCTCATGACCAACTCTGTGCCATTCTTCCACGACCACAGACAATTTTTGTGATCCCAAATTTCAACCTGAATTGGTGCAAATGAAATCACCTGTTTTATAATTGCTGTGTCAATATTATTCCATTGCATTTGGTCCATATATTTTTGTGGATCCTATATAAATATATGAATCAAATGCAATGAAATAATACTGACACAGCAATTATGGGACAAATGATCTGTTGGCAAATTGGTGTGGTGTATATAGGTTGAAAACCCCAACTGTAGGCATGTCCGCAGCCGTTACTGCGTAGACTGTGGATGGTGGCCAGCACGCAACAAGTGCCTTACATGCACATGTTTGCATGTTAGCATCACAATTCAGTTTTGGGAGTCATTACCAGGTCAGAAGACATTCGGAAAGACAAATTGCATCGAAGGCCTCGATCCTAGCTGGGTAAGCTAACAAGTAATGATGCCTATGGTGACTCTGACCACACTTTTGATATCAGTATTTGATGCAAGGATACTCTCCCTCTTATCCTTTTCTATTAAATTTCGGGATAGAGGATCCTCCGTAACTGAGATTTAACGAGAGAGAGTAAAAGATAAAGGTAAGAAATAGGAAGACACAATCTTCTATCTCTTTTTTTTTATACTAATTCAATTCTATTAAGACAAATTCAGGATTTTAGTTTTGAGGGACTAATGTCTATATATATATATGTATATATTTTGAAAAAATTTTAATCTGAAGAGCTGGCGCCTATATACATGTATATATATTCTGAAAGCTTTTTAGTATAGCCCTGAATCCGTCTCTGATTCTATTTGATCTCAATTATCTACTTATGTAAATTCACAAAAATAGAAACAGAATTAGTACACACAAAATAATACAGAGGATCTAAGGGCAAGAGGATCGTCTCCCAGTATTTGATAACCCTACCTTGAAACCTCGAGATTCGGACTTATTAACAGCTGTTTGATGATTGCCTGTCTTTGAACCTCGATATTCTCAGAAGCTCATCTCCGACCATTGCACCAAAATTTTACACCAAATTTAGTGCAAAGTGAAATATTCCTATAATCTTTTTACATCAAATTTGGTGTTACTCCAATCATTTTACACCAAATTTTTTTAAAGAATATATCACAATAATTTAGTTATTAACTAAATTAATTTATATTTATATAACTACAATAAATTAGTTATTAATTAAATTAATTTATATTTATATAATAATTTATATTTGTTAATTTATTTATTAAAAATA
>JANKOD010000192.1:9873158-9884692 GCA_026284645.1 Erythroxylum acuminatum
GGTGGTCTTTTAATTTCGGTGAAAGACTTCTTGGAAAGAGGTCCAGCAGATCTTGGGCGATTGTGTTTCAATTGGGAACAAATTCTGGAAAATCTGCAGATTTAAAATTCTGTCCTTAGGCATGCCCACGCCTAATCTTTGAATTTCGGCCAGATTGGGGGATTTCGAATTTCTTTCTTTCTTTTGCGTCTTTTTGGTCCTTTTTCATCCTTAGAGTGTTGAAAACCACCTGTAAACAATTATAGAGCAATTCCATTAAATTCGGATCATAATTTTAACACCTTAACAATAATTACGTCCAAAATATGTGCAATTAAATTGACTTATCAATATCCTCCCAGGGAGTATGCGGGTGTTACAACTAAGGTAAACTCTAATTTTTCTCTACCTATATCATTTAATGCATATGTACCTCATTTACTTTATCGATTGGCTAAATCAAAAGAAGAGGAATATAAGAAAGAGATTTTAGAGACATTCAAAAAGGTAGAGATCAATATACTACTTCCAGAATCCATCAAGCAAATTCTAAAATATGATTTTTTTGAAAGAACTATGCATAAATAATAGAAAGTTGAAGGATAATGGGAGAATAATTTTGGGTAAAAATGTATCAGCTAAGATAATTACCAAAAAAATGCAAAGATTCACGTATGTTTACACTTTCTTATGTCATTGGGTATAAGAAAATTGAGCGTGACATGCTAAACTTAAGCACATTTGTCAATGTCATACCATAATTAATTTACTAAGCTTTAAATCTAAATTTTTTTTAAGAAACTAATGTGATTTTAATATAGTTGATCATTTTTATATGCATCATATTGTTGTTATAGAGGATGTTTTAGTTCATGTTAATGGTTTGGTATTTTTTGTGAAATTTTACATCTTAAAAATGGATAGAGATAGTGCAAAATATTCAGCTTCAATTTTGTTGGGAAAGTTGTTAATGATAAAAAACAAAAGTTCATGTGGATGATGAAGTCTTTCTGTTAAGTTTGATAGAGAGATAGTGAAGTTTAATATTTTTGAAGCAATAAAGTACACCTAACAATTTTTACTTTATTTATCATATGTATATTATATATTTAACTGTGTATGATATTTTTGAAGGAGAAAATGTTGGTAATGAGTTGAAGTTTAATGATAAATTGGAAGTAAATGTGCATGTTGATGAAACTTGTGAAGTTATAGAATCATTACCATCAATCTTAATAGATTTTAAAAAAATTAATACTGAAATTACTATAATAGAAAAAATCATTTTCAATTTATTTAATGTTACGGTATATTTTGCAGGCTTTTGAGATGGAATTAAAAGTCTTACTTAATCACCTAAAATATATCTATTTATTCGAAGAAGAGTCATTACCTGAAATCATCTTTAGAAGGTTAAATAAAGGATAAGAAGAAAGATGCCAAATGACAATGACAGATTTATTTAAAAAGTATAGGGTGCATTATTGAGTAGCCACTACATATCATCTTCAAACAAATGGATAAGTATAAGTATCAAATAGAGAAGTGAAATCTATTTTAGAAAAGATAGTAAATCTGGGAAGAAAGGGTTGGAGTTTATGTCTAGGCGATGCTCTTTGGGCTTACTATATAACCTACAAAACACTAATAGAAATGTCTCTTTACTGATTAGTTTTTTGGTAAAACTTGTTATTTATCGATTAAGATTGAACATAAAACTTATTAGGTAGTGTAATGTTTCAATATGGATTTAGAAAAAGTTGGGGAGGCAAAGAAATTGCAATTGCAAGAACTAGAAGAACTAAGGTTGGACACTTGCCAGAATTTGAGAATTTACAAAGAGAAAACCAAATTATTCTATGATAATATGATATTGAGGTAGGAAAGAAAGTGTTATTATATAATTCTCGATTAAAGCTTATGCTAGGTATGTTAAATTCTAGATAGATTGGTCCTTTGGTTATCACTAAATACAGAAAAGATCTTTAAGCTAAATATACATAGACTATTGTGCAGTGGAAATAAAGACTTTAAATACAGAAAAGATCTTTAAGCTAAATATACATAGACTAAAATCATTTACGTGGATATGATAGTCTCAAATTTGATAGATATTGATTTTGCACTTCTTTAATACATAGAAGATTGAGAAGAAAAAGCCTTGTCAAACATAATGACGTTGAACAATTGTGCTCTTTAGGAGGTAACCTAAATATGATGATTTTTATTAGTTTTATTTCAATTATTTATAGGAATAATATGCTTGCTTTTGTGTAGTTGCTTTGTTAGTTTAAGGAATCATTTGGTCTTTTGGGCAGAATACTACATTTCATAAGGCAAAGTCACAACTTATGTAACTCAACCTTCTGAAATTGGATCCCTTAAATTCCAGAATACCCAAATTCATAAGACAAGATCACGTCTTATACAAATAAGTTTTCAGGATAAAAGACCTAAAGTTCCAGACTGCTAAAATTCTTCAGGCAAGATCATGCGTTATCTAACTCAATTTTGGGGTAACAGTTCTTTAATTCCACAATGTTAAAATGAATAAGGTGACATCATGCCTTACAAAACTTAAAACTTTGGAATTTAATCCCTTACATTTCAGATTACTAATATACATAAGGCCTTACAAATATAAGCAAACTGTTTTATTTTAAGGAATTAATTATTTTTTAAATAAATAAACAAACAAATAAATAAACGTTAAAATTTTAAGATATAAAAAAGCAAATAACAAAACATAGCTTGCGTCTTTTATTTTTCCAGGTTCTTCACATGTTGCTTATCTCTAATCATGCCTGTGTTCAGTAATCCACCAGTAAGCGTCTGATAGGACACGTCCATCAATCAGGCGAGCTCCATTAGCAACAACTAGTCACAACTCACCAACGAACAAAAGAAGTCTACCAACTGGAGATGGCAGTGGGCTAAGCCGGGCACGGGCCAAGCCCTACTTATGTTTCTTTTTATTTTTTTAAATTTTAATTGAATTTTATTTAATTAATTTTTATTAAATTAAATTTTTTATTGAAGGAGGATAGGATTATAGGAAATGAAAGAAAAAGAATATAATCAAAGTGATCAATTCATTTAATTAAAGTTATGAATTTCAATTGATTAATAAAATATTGAGATTTCATAATTCATGAATATATAAAATGTACATATATTGATCAAATGAATAAGATGAAATCAAATTCATTAATTAAAAAGGATATGATTATAGGAAATGAAAGAAAAATATTATAATTAAGGTGATCAATTCAATTAATTGAAGTTACGAATTTTAATTGATTAATAAAAATTGAGATTTTATAATGAATGAATATATAAAACGTACATATTGATAAAATGAATGCCAAATTCATTAATGAAGGAGGATATGATTATAGGAAATGAAAGAAAAATATTATAATTAAAGGAATCAATTTAATTAATTGAAGTTACGAATTTCAAATGATTAATAAACATTGAGAATTTATAATAAATGAATATATGAAATGTATATGTATTGATCAAATGAATAAAATGAAACTAAATTCATTAATTGAGGATATGATTATATGAAATGAAAGAACGAAATTATAGTTAAAGTAATCAATTCAATTAATTAAAGTTAAAAGTTTCGATTGATTAATAAAAATTGAGTTTTATAATGAATGAATATATAAAACATACATATATTGATCAAATGAATAAGATGAAACTAAATTCATTAATGCAAGAGGATAACAAATGAAAGAAATGTATTATAATTAAATGGATCAATTCAATTAATTGAAATTATGACTTTTAATTGATTAACACAAATTGAGAATTTATAATGAATGAATATATAAAGCGTACATATATTGATAAAATGAATAAGATGAAACTAAATTCAATAATAGAGGATAGGATAATAGGAAATAGAAGAAAAAGATTATAATTAAAATGATCAATTCAATTAATTGAAGTTAAAATTTCAATTGATTAATAAAATTTGAGATTTCATAATAAATGAATATATAAAACATACATATGTTGATAAAATGAAAAAGATGAAACTAAATTCAAAAATGAAGGAGGTTAACATTATAGGAAATGAAAGAAAATATTATAATTAAAGTAATAAATGCAATTAACTGAAGTTATAAATTTAAATTGATTAATAAAAACTGAGATTTTATATGAATGAATATATAAAATGTACATATATTGATAAAACGAATAAGATGAAATTAAATTCATTAATAAAGGAGGATAGGATTGTAGGAAATGAAAGAAAAATTATAATTAAGTGATTGATTCAATTAATTAAAGTTACAAATTTCTTATGTTCAATAAAAATTGAGATTTTATAATGAACGAATATATAAAACATACATATATTAATCAAATGAATAAAATGAAATCAAATTTATTAATAAAGGGGGATAAGATTATAGTAAATGAAAGAAAAAGATTATAATTAAAGTAACTAATTCAATTAATTGAAGTTACGAATAAAATTCATAAATTAATGACATAATTTACAAAAATAATTTACTAAAAATTTTAAATTAACCAAAAATTTGTAATGATACAATTTACAAAAAAAAGATAAAATCATGAAATAATGTTCTAGACCAGCAGTCTAGACTCTAGAATTGTGAAAGACTGAGAGTGGACTATGAAGACTAGAGATTGGAGTTTCTAGTCTTTATATATGTCTATGACTGTGTAAATCTGCAAAACTCACTGTGACTTATACAATCACATACACGCCCATGTAAGTGATCGTGGAAGTCTGCAGAAACATCTTGCCGATGACAACAATCCAAAAAAGTCTAGTATTTTATAAATTCAATCTTTAATCAAAATTAGAATACAAAAAAGGTATTTTACCTTTTTGGGAGGGTGGCAAAGAAGTCAAAAAACACAACTGCGGGGTGGCCGATAAGGTGGGGCAACATTGGAAAAGAGCTATTGGAGGGGCGGTTAAGGAGAAAGTGCGACTGTGGCTAGAAGACCAAGGGGTGGCAATTGACGCCTGGTGCGATGAAGGGGTGAGTGATAGTGAGGGTTGACAGTGATGGTGAGAGAGAAAGAGAGACTAAAGAGAGAAGTGTGGTGGGGAGGGGAAGAAAACAAATGAGAGTGATAAACCTAATGTAAAATGACATCATTTTACACTAGTTGTAGAACAACGTCGTTTTATTTTGAAAGAAACAGAAGCATAAATTAGTGTTGTTTTGCTTCATCTTCAAAGCGATGTTCATGGTTGAAAACTAGTGAGTAGCACACACCCGAGTTTAGCAGCCACATGTTCCATTACACTCAACCAACGACCAAGCATCACGTAGCCATCTTCCACACCAGTCCAGCTTCTCCACCTAACATGTGTTCAATAGCTACAGAAAAATTATGCCACACTAAGCAAAAACTCTTTCATTAGGCAACCAAACAATCCACAAGCATCTTTGTAAAGTTTTTTTGATTCATTGTCAATTTTTCATTTTCTATTTTGGTTTTGAATTTTAATACTTAAAAATTTAGTTATTTATTAATTACTCTAGTTATTATTCATGATTATTTTTATTATTTACTGTTGTCATAGCTAAAGGATAAATAGAAAGGCATCGATAGAACAATGATAAGAGCAAACTCTATGATGAATCTAATTGATAAAAACTAATTTCAGACTATACTTACCATTAGTACCAATCGAAAGTGTGTTTGGATAGTCAAAGAATGAGATTGATTAAGAAATAAAAGAGACAATTATGTGATGTGTCACATAACACCTTTATATCTACTTACACCGTAGTGCATTTTGTTTCAAATACACACAACTCATGGGAAGTTTTCTAATCTCTAATTTATTTTATATTGATTAATTTTGTGGAAGGTGAGTATCTTATGAATATATTAAAGACAATGTATGATTTAGGTATGGAGAAGAGGAAGCAGAGAGTGAGAGCATATACTATGATGAAATATGTGATTTGTGCTTGGACTTATAAATACTATGATTCATATGTTGATTATTCAACATGGTAGCCTAAAATTTTTATTGTTGTCTAGAAATAATCCTTAAGTTATGATACATTTTTTGTTTGTGTTTTAATGTATAAGAGAGATGAGCATGATTAGTGTTTTTCATTAAATACTTAAAGTATCTCATCAGTTTTATTGAATAAAAATGTGCAAGACTTGATGCATTTTGATACCCATATAAGCTTTTTAGCCTAAGAGCAATTTATCACATTTATGCTCATATATTTTTCTTTCTGGTGTGAATTATTAAACATGACTTATTTATGTTAGAACTTGCTTTAGAATACATTTTGAGACTATATTTTCTTAAATTTATACGTGGAGATGATAAGGCCATTTAAATTATAAGTCTACCTTAATTTTTACCACTAAAGGACCAGTTTGAGCGTTGACCTTTCTTTTCTTGAATACTAACCCTATTACAAGCCACTTTTATCCTTCTTTAATTTGTTGATGTCCTTAATAATTTTGAGCTCCTAAATTGAATGAATTGTATAAAGCTTATTTGCATTGAATTTTGACTATTTCTATGAAAAGTAAGTTAGTTTATTCAAGTTTTATTGTTTTGATTTTTCATTTTCTATAGAATGGGGGAGAAGTATAGTTAAAAAAAGAGGAAGAAAAAAGAAATCTCCTCTTTAATGTTCTTGTTAAAAAGAAAAAAATGACAAGTTGATTGAAAACGATGATATTTGAATCAAGTGAATTTTGGGACTGATTTGAGTAAAAAAATGTGTGGATAAGTTGTATGATTTCCTTTAATTTTTAGCTTAAAAATTCTTTCTATCATACGTTTACCTAAGTCACGTTATAACCCTTATCAAGTCCCTTTTGATTTATGCATTAAATTCAATTTTGTTAGTAGTAGAGATATGATTCACGAACAAACTTACAAAAATAACTCGCTATACTTTAATTTAAGAGCTTAATGAACTTTGAAAGTGTCTAGAGTGAAATCCATTAGAGGGTGTCAAGTATTGTTTCATTTTATTTTGATGATTGAAATGATATATTTTCATTCTAAAAGTTTGTCATATGAGTGTTTGTTCTCTCAATTTCTATTATATCTTAAACTTTTAATGTGTATTAGCTTTTAGGATATTTTTGGATAATATTGAACAAGATGAGAGGTTGTTATGAGAATGATTGATGTATTAAATTGATGTATGCTTAAGGAAATGAATGTGGTGAGGGAGAATTTGATAAGTTGTAATTTGATTATATTAATTGGACTTATTTCTTTTGTTTTGAATTGATTTTGGTGCTTAATTGGTAAAATTATTATTATTATTTGTTTTAGGAGGTAATAAGTAGAGATTGAATCAAATTTGGCTTGAAACACCAAATTGGATCACTATTTGTTAAATCCATGAATTTTGGAAAAAGATGACAGGATTGTTGTAGTAGATAAGGCGAGATTATGCCTAAGCCAAATTCTCTCCGAGAGTTTCAGTTTAATTAAGAGACTTATTCCTAGCCTTATTATGTAGGGATTTTGGTTTATTTAAAAGATATCTCTAGAATATTGAAAGAAGTTAGAGCTTTTGGGTAGGAAAAGAAGAAGAAAACATTACATACACTCTCCCCATTTTTCCTTTTTGTCTTTCTTTTATTTACTCTTCTTCTTTCTTCTATTTTGTGGTGGAACTAAAGCCATGAGTGTCTAAATCTAAATTTTTTTTATTCAAGGGAATTCAAAACTTTAGTTATAACTTTGTAAGATTTATTCTAAACCTTAATTTTTATTTTAATTTAAGTATTTCATGTTTTGTGTTCATTTATTTTATGAGCAATCAATATTGATTAATCTAACAAATTCGATATTGACTACTCTATTGCTATCTACGAATTCAGTGATTTGTAATTAAGGTTAATTACAAAAAAAGCCCAAACTTTCGTCAATTTTTCAATTATAGCCCACACTTTAAAAGGCAACAATAAAATGCCCAAACTTTTAATTTTTGTCAATTTTAGCCTAAACTTCAAAAAGTGACAATAAAATGCTCAAACTTTCAATTTTTTCCAATTCTAACCCAACGTTATCTATTTTTCTCTCGATACCCTTCATCCTTTGTTTTCTGTTTGTTCTTCTAATGTCCCAAACTACTCTCACATTATAGCGTACTGCACCAATAAACTCTTCATTTTTAGTTCGTTCTCCTGATGCCCTTAGAGTAAGGGCATCGGGGTGCATAATCTAAAAATTGAAGGGTGAGGGTGTCGAGAGAACAAACTGAACATGAAGGGAAATTTTGAAATCAAAGCGTAAGGTCATCAAGACTGTGTAATCTGATTTAGATCATTTTTAAACAACAATGTCCTTTTAATTATATGATTAAACAACATCGTTTCATTAATCTTTATTTTTTGTGTTAATTTTGACTAACATGTATTAATAGTTAAGGTTTCTGAAATATATGACAAGTAACGTCAGCAAATTTAACAAAAACACTAACATCGGGCCATAATTGAAAAAAATTAAAAGTTTGAGCATTTTATTGGTATTGTTTGAAGTTTAGGCTATAATTTAAAAAATTGAAAGTTTGGGCATTTTATTGCTACTTTTAAAAGTTTGAGCTATAATAAAAAAATTAACAAAACTTTAGGCTTTTTTTAGTAATTAACCCTTTGTAATTATGATGAATAATTGGTATAAGTAACAAAAAGGCTATTTATGAATTTGCATATTTTACTTATGAGAAATAATAAAACTAAATTAGATAGTTACAGCTATCTTAATTATTTAATTTAGAGTTTATTCTTTTTCATTAAGCTTATTGGTATCATTTAATTGATATGAAATCTTATTATGCTCAATCAATTTATGGTAAGTTTTGGTTTGAATTGTTGGGTTAAACAAACTAATTTAGAAAAAAATTGAGACTTATTATGACTATCATAATAGGTTTTAAACTAACTATTTGAACTGTAAAAATTATTCTTTTTAAACCAGTGATCAAAGTTACTATTGGATGAGATCTTTCCTTGAATCAGAGATAAGTAAATTTGAATTTCTCATTTTTATATTAAGTTTATTCTTTTTATTCCTTATTAATTTTAGTTCATTATTCAATTAATCATAAACCCCACTTTGTTTATTGAAATCAAGAAACTAATTTTTAGTTCTCTTGAGATTTGGCGTAGTTCCACAACTACTATAAGAGTTTAATGAATCAGAATTAATTTTGAGAGCTTCAACAACTCGTTTAGCTAATGGGATATGAAGAGAAGAGGCAAAGTGACATAGTTCTGAAGTTAAAAAGGCTCTTTATGACTTAAACAAACTTCAAGAGCTTGGTACGGCCGTATAGATCGCTATTTTCAAGAAAATGATTTCTCAAAGTGCTCTCATAAGTATGCTCTCTACTCCAAGCATGAGAAGGAAGATATATCACTCGTATGTTTGTATGTGGATGATTTAATCTTCACCAGAAATAATTTAAAGATATTTGAAGAATTTGAGAAGACAATAACTAAGGAATTTGAAATGATTGACATTGGCCTTATAAGCTACTATCTTGATATTGAAGTAAAGAAAATGGATGAAGGAATTTTCATTTTACAAGAAAGATGTGCCACAGAAACACTCAAGAAATTCAATATGGAGAATTGTAAGCCAATCACTACACTTGTAGAATGTAGATCAAAGTTGTCTAAGAAAATCGAAAGAGAAATGGTGAATTCAACACTCTATAAAAGTATGGTTGGAAGTTTAAGGTATCTCACCTTCACAAGGCTAGATATTCTCTTTGATGTTCGACTTATAAGTTGTCTCACTAAAACTCCAAGAACAACTCATTTGAAAGCTACTAAGAGAATCCTACGTTATATCAAAGGCACTCTAAATTGTGGGATCCTCTATGCTCACAAATAAGTTTAAGCTAATTGAATAGTGATTGGGTTGGAAACATCAATGATCGCAAAAGTACTAGCGAGTTTTTTATTATTTTGGGAAAATTCAACTTTCACATAAAGTTTAAAGAAGTAACCAATTGTCACACTGTTTACTTGTGAAACTGAATATATTGTAGCTAGTTCATAATTTTGTCATGCACTATAGCTAAGGAGTTTTATGAAGGAGCCCAACAACTATAGAAGAACCAACAAAGATCTATATTGACAACAAATTTGCACTAACTTTAGCAAAGAATCTAGTCTCTCATGAAAGAAGTAAGCATATAGTTATACATTATCGTTTTATAAGGGAATACATTATAAAGAAGGAGGTCTACTTAAAGTTTGCAAGATCTGAAGATCAAATTATCGATATCCTTACCAAGCCACTTAAGCAAAGAGACTTTGAAAGATTAAGAAGCATGTTTGGAGTCATAAAAAAATTAAGTTTAAAGGGGAATGTTAGAAAAAAAAACTTAAATTTTAGGCCCCAAACTGTTAAGCCTTAATCCATTATCTTTGTAGACTATGAACTACATTTTGGTCCATTATCTAGAGTCTACTATCTATTATTATCTAATAGTTAGAAGTAAGGTGAATGTTGTATTAAATAATGGAAGTTGGAAGAAGTATTAAATATAAGTAGAAATGAGTTGAATTTAAAACTCTTCCATATCTCTTATCAAAAGGGGATAGGTCTCACATTGTAAATAAAGCAAAAAAATAAAAAGAGTTTATAATAGAAAGCTTCATTTCTTCTAAGTCCACTTCCACTTCACTTTCCCAAATTTCTTTTCAATATCCTTGTTCTAACAATTATCATATATATATATATGGGTTAACTATAAAAAAAGCCCAAACTTTCTTTAATTTTTCAATTATAGCCCAGACTTTAAAAAGCAGTAATAAAATGCTTAAACTTTCAATTTTTTTCAATTTTAACCCAAACTTTAAAAAGTGGCAATAAAATGCTCAAACTTTCAATTTTCTTCAATTCTAGCCCAACGTTATTTGTTGTTCTCCCGATACCCTCGTACATTTGATTTTTGTTAGTTCTTCTGACGCATCAAACTACTCTCATATTACAACATACTACACCAGTAAGCTTTTCGTTTTTAGTTCGTTCTCCTGATACCCTTAGTGTGAGGGCGTCGGGGTTGTGTAACCTAAAAATCGAAGGGATGAGGGCGTCGAGAGAACAAACAGAAAACAAAGGGAAAATTTGAAATCAAAGCGTAAGGTCATCGAGGCTACGTAATCTGATTTAGGTCAGTTTTAAACAAAGATGTCGTTTTAATTATATGATTAAACGACGTCGTTTCATTAATTTTCATTTGTTGTGTTAATTTTGGCTGACATATATTAATAGTTAAGGTTTTTGAAACACGTGGCAAATCACGTCAGTAAACTTAACGGAAACACTAACATCGGGCTAGAATTAGAAAAAATTAAAAATTTGAGCATTTTATTGCTATTTTTTGAAGTTCGATTTAGAATTGAAAAACAATTGAAAGTTTAGGTATTTTATGACTACTTTTTAAAATTCGAGTTATAATTGAAAATTTGACGAAAGTTTGAGATATATATATATATATAAGGAAATACAGAAAGATGAAGAAGCAGCAACAGAAGAAGAT
>JANKOD010000192.1:9902495-9924042 GCA_026284645.1 Erythroxylum acuminatum
TAAGTTGGTTGGAAATTAAGAAGTGAAAGATATTGAGTACTGCCCAAGGTCAAAAGCAGAAACAACAAGAAACAGGGCAAGCCGTGGAAGGAAAGAGTAAGAGAGCAAGGTTAAGGTAAGAGTTTCTGTTTAGGAGTCTCTCTTCTCCTCCCTCCTATTTCCCACTCGTACCCTGAAGTTCGTGTCTTTGAGAGAACGCAAATCGTACGAAGGGAAAACGTCCACAAGTACACAATCGCATACGTGAATCCTGTAGATAGATATATATACATATGGAGAGAGAGAGAGGGGGGCTTATGGCTTATGAGCCGGACAAAAGTAGTTTGCTTCTGGTGGTTGACTGGTTACCGGCCAATGTGATAACCTACAAGGTGAGGGTTTTAGGTCAATTGTTAATTCGGTTTTGATTTTGTCCCATCTGACGAAAAATCGTCCGTTTGAGCTGTTTCCATTTCAGGTCCAACATGATGGCTGTGGTTCCAACTAGGCCGTAAAAGAGGACCCAAAACTCGCATTTCCTAAGGTTCATATTGCTTCCTGGAAAATCACTATGCAAGAGTCAAGACTTCATCTTTTTCTTTTTTTTTGTCTGATTACGCACAATCAAGCAGATGCCATTACCAACATGTTTAAAACCTTCTCGACGTAGACATGATTAAAACCCTTCTCTACATATTTCTTTTGCAGACATTTGCATTTGAAATGTTTACCTGTAGAGAGGAGAATATCAATTTGATACTGCAACTTTCGGTTTCAGGAGGGCTGATGCTGATACTTCCAATAACATCAACGTCTAATTTTGTTAAATACTAGAATTAAATTCCGAAAGGTATTGCTTGTTTTTTAATAAATTTATTTAAACTGATGTAATTAATTATATAATATGTTATTATAATTTTATGGGTTAATTATAAAATAAATTTCAAACTTTATTCAATTTTATAATAATAGCTCGGTCTTTAAAAAATAACGTTAAAATGTCTCAACTTTCAATTTATTGCAAAAAATCTAAATGTTAAGTTTTTCGTTAATGTCGCTAACATGACAAACCATGTCTAATTTTTTACATGCCACGTGTTTGGCATGTGGCCTAAATTTTTCCAACTCATTTATTTAAAAATCAATTAAAGTAAAAGTAAATTAAATTAAATTAAAGATTAATTAATTAAAATAAAAACTAAATGATATTCAGCTACGAACTATTTTCTTCTTATTTTTTTCATTTTTCAGATACAACTCTCCTCTCTTGTGATTGTGTGTGAGTTCAAGACACAACTCTCCTCTCTTATGATTGAAGATTCTCATTTTTAGAGAGTTACTCCTAAGGGTCCTAAGGTAATTAAATTTCAACTTTTGTCCCATGTTTTCATTTTAAAGAAGTTTTGTTTTTTAGTCTCTTTTTGCCCTGGTTTCTGTTCATGTTATAATGAGGGTTGTATGTGAATTTGAGATGATAACGACTTAAATTTTATGTAATTCTCACCATGTTTGTTTCAAGATTTTGGGTTCCTTGCCCTTTTCTTTTTAAAGTTGAGCATTTTCGGAAGTTGGGATTTGTTTTTCTCTTTTATGTAATTACGGGGTTGATTGGTGGGATTTGGATTGGTTAAATGAGTCTGTTGTGTTGGTTCATCTTATTGATTAATTTGTTAATGTTATGCAATAGCTATTAATCAAGTTGATCTTTTGAAATTTTCAGCTATTTTTTGACCAATGGTGGACTGTTTTTCTTTAATAGATTGTTTTAAATTATCTTTTTTGACTAATGGGCATATAAAACTTATCAAATTGTTGATCTTTGGAATAGAGTGTTTGTTTTCACTATCACTCTCATGCTTGTTAGAAGATTCACCATCACTGGCATGCTCTCCCTGCCTAATATAGTGCTTGTTATTACACTATTTTTCATTGTATATTACTATTGTAATCCTTTGCTTTGCTCTTAATTTTCTCCTACATATTTGTTTTGACTAGCTTGGCTAACTTCTTTAGTTGGATCCCTTGGTTCATTCAACTACTAAAGCTTTGCTCCCTAGTATGCTTTTGACTTTGTTGCTTTCTCTCATAACTTCCGTGGCCTCCTTTCTAGCTTCTTAAAGATTCTCAAACTTCAAGCATTTTCCTCATCCCCTCTCTCATCTTCTCGCATAACCTTCTTTCCTCCATTTTGAACTTAAACCTCTCTGTTTTTTTAACCATTTTTGGAAATTTCCATCTTTATTTTACTTTCTCCTTAGAACTTTCATCCTTTAGCTCATCAGGTCACCATCCTTGGTAAGCCTTCTAAAGTTCCTAAAGTGCCTCAAGAGACCAATCCAACTTCTCCTAACTAAGTATTTGACCCAATTAGGAAGACATAAAGTCAAGTTATATATTATAGCTCATTGGCGGGAATACATTCTATTCTTAATTGAATTTCTCAGTGCAACTATTTTCCATTATATATTACTATATAATTTACCCCTTTTAAAGGATGTTTTATGACTTCTTTAATGATGGTTATTAATTACTTTTAAAAAACATAATGATTTTGTTATTCTTAATGCTCTAGCTAGGCTTTCAATTTTCCTTATTAGTGCTTGCAATTTTGACTTGTTGAACACTAACAATAAAATTCTTTGTAATACAGATGTTAGTGAATTTATAATTTCATTATAGTGGAGTATTGGAAAGGAATCAAAACAACAAATATATTAGAGGCAAGATCAAACAGAAGAAGGATGTTGGTGTTGATAAACTTAGTATGTTAGTACTAAAAGGAGTACTAGAAGATAAAGGCCATTGGGTTACATCTATGTTTTTCAAATTTCCAAAAGAGTCAATGAGATGCTTGAACGAGCTGAGTTTACACCATGATAAGGATATGTTGTCAATGCTTCAGCGTATGGAAGAATTGAAGAACTACAATGTTGAAATATATTATAAGTATAGTTATGATAATCCTACAAGTGATGGTTAAGAAATTGATTATGATATTGGCAATAAAGATGGGTTATTCTAAGTTCAATTGGAACAAAATAATGACGATTTTGTTGTAATGACTAAATATGAAAATGATATATGTGACGATGAAATTTATGCAACTGACAATTAAGAATATGTTACTGTAAAAGCTAATGAGAAGAAATATAGGAGAAATATAGGAAGAAGGATGGTAGTTGGTTTGAATGTGATGGTGTTGTGGATGAGGTTGGAAGCAGTGGAAAATGTAGTAACGAAGAGCAAAATTATTCAAACAATTCATGAAGAGAAGTAGAAAATTCATAGGGTCGGTGTAGTGAGTATGAGGACAATGAAGCTGAAGTTCAATCACCAACATGTAGTGATGATGGTGGGTGCAAGGCCTCTGACAGAAGCAAGAAATATGTTGTTTTCAATCCAAAAGTGGACATGAAAGAATTTCAGTTTGAAGTTGGCATGCAGTTTAAGGATGAGGTTTAGTTTACAAATGAATATGATGTTTTAATGACAATATCTAGTTTGAGAATGGAAGTTGTTTGTGATCCACATTGTCCTTTTGGGGTTTATGCTAGTTGGATTACAAATGAAAAAACCTTTGCAATGAAGATATTAGAAAATAAGCATACTTTTAAAAAAGTGCGAAGAAATAAGCAAGCTAGTAAGAAGTGGATAGCAAATCAATTCGTACAAAAGTTTAGGAGGAACCTGAATTGGCCAATTAGCAAGGTGATAGATGATCTTCAAACAAAGTATGCATTGCAAGTGACTAAATATCAATGTTATAGGACTAAATGAGAAGTTATTATGATGCTACGAGGATTAATGGAAGGACATTAAGCAAAATTGTGGTCTTATGGACAAGAATTGTGGCAGACCGATAAAGAAGGCCAATTTGTCATTCAAAATGAACTTGATGAAAAGTCTGTATAACCAATGTTTAAGAGGTTTTACTAGAATTTAGTGCATTGAAGTATAGTTTCCTTGCTGGCGGTCAAAAAATAATAGTGCTTGATGGATGTTTTTTGAAGACATTTCTTGAAGGTGTTTTGTTAGCCGCAGTTGGGTGTAATGGAAACAATCAGATGTACCTTATATATTGGGCTGTGGTTAAGGGGGAGAATTACCAATTTTGGCATTAGTTTGAAGTCTTCTTGGTGATGATCTAAACATTAGTGGGAATTCATGAACATTTTTAAGTGATAAACAAAAGGTAAAAAATCTGATATCAGTACTATTTGTCAGTAAATGTGTTTTGAATTATTATATTATACTTACATTATAATGTTTTGTTTCTCGTTTTTTTTAAGGGTTTAGTAAATGCATTGAAGAATCTCTTCCCAAAAGCAGAGCATTGAAAATGTGTCCGACATGTGTGTGCCAATTGGTCTAAATTGCATAAAGGCCACATATATAGGAGTTTATTTTAGCAAGCAGTTAATTGCACAATGGAAGTGGAATTTGATGAAATAATGGAGCAGTTGAAGAATGTATCAAGCAATGGCTTACAATAACTTCAAAGCAAGGAATCATGACACTTTTGAGAAAGCATTTGTTAGGATAAGGCCAATGTGTGAGATTGTTCATAACAATATATTAGAGACATTTAATGGATTCATTTGTGAAGTAAGATTAAAAAAAAGCCTGATTAATATACTAAAAGATATATCCGAAATACACCAAAATGGCCAAATCACATTTTTAATCACATTCAATAACTCAATTATACCCGATAAATGTCATGAATGCATGCACAATAATTGTATGTGTCCAAAATGCTTATGCACTAATAAGCAAATATTCAAATATGCAAAGTATGAAATGTACTGAATTTTCTTAATATTCTAACCCCTAATATGGGGTGTTACATTATAAGTTGCTCCAATTAGAATATAAATACTAGTTGGGCTAGTCGTTATCTAGGAATATATATTATATTATTGTTGTAGGATAGTTGTACTCCATATTGAGTTATAGTTGGGCTAGTCATTATCTAGGAATATGTTGAACTTATTCGAGAAAACTGGTGCCTAGCATTATTTCTAAATTGAATCCTTCATTTTTAACTAATAATCTCATAGATATTTTACTATCTCCTATCTTAATAGTGGTTTTATGGCAGTATCTATTTGATGTATTTTACCATTGAAATTTATATATTGATAAGGTTAATTTGGTTGGAAACTTATCAAATTATGTAGTAGATTATGATTAATGTAATTTCCACTAGTTCTAGTATCGATTAAGATATTCCAGGGAGCATAATTTGTTCCATCAAAGTATTCTCCTTTAATTTTATATTTAGAAGTTATCTTTCTATCTGCTCTTAGTAAAGCGTTAGCATATTGTTTACTACTTGAAACACCAGCTTTTGAATAAGATAATCTAGGTAATAATTTATTGTCAGAAGATAGTAAAGGTTTTTATTGTAAATCTAATGAAACTCATCTTCAAGGTCTTCTACATCTACTATATAAGGAGGAAATATTCTTTCAAATTTAGAAAATAATCAACAGTATCTTTTTCTACAAAACATTTCGTATGATGACTCTTTGATAAGGCATAAGATATCATGTATGTAGTAGAATATGGTCTGTTTCTATCTTTAATTAAATCTTTTCTTTTAAAGTCTTAGATTAAAGAAGGTTTTCTATCAAAATTTTTATTTTGTATATTATAACAAATCTTAGGATAGGTATTAAACAAAAGTTTTTTATATTAAAGATTGCCTTTTAAAATTCCCATGTAGGCCTCTTTTCTATTGTGAATTCGATCATCTAATATTGCTAAATTTATAGAACTATCAATTCCTTCTCTAAAAGTAGATCTAGTTATCATTTGTATAGATTTGATATGCAACCATCCTATTTTGTCCCTAATTTGTCTAGGAATGTCGTAAAGTTTTTGAGAGATATATTTTTTAGATACTAGAGGAATCATTACTTTATTATAAGTTCAACTAATATTTAGGGGTTTTTCTTTAATATTAATACCATAAAATATATGGTGTTTTTATGGATTTTAACCCTGGCTTTTCTAGTAAAATCATATTAAACCTGCTATTATAATTTATAGAAAACATAGTACTATGAATCTTGTTAAGCATTTTGTTATCAATAAGAACTTTTTGACTGTAATCTCTATGTTTTTCAAATGTTTCTACTATATTATCTATTATTTGTTTATCAATTTGAGCATCAGAAGATTCTCTTATTTCGCTCATATTTTTTTCAAAATTTGAGGTTTCTATGTATTTTACAACAACAATAACAAGAACACCTAGTAGAAATTTCGTTGACACGCGGGGTCTGAGAACGTTCAGTAGTACCCAACCTGACCCCTAACTAGTAAAGAAGTTGTTTCCAACAGTATTATGTATTAGTTATTATAAAAATGCTTTATTCAGAAGAGAATTCTTCAAAAGTATTCGTTCTAATAAAATCTTCATTTTCTATCATTTTTATTTCATAATCTATTTCAATTTTCTTTTTATTAAATCTTTTAAGACATTCATTAGCGTAGTGTCCTTTTTCTTTACAATAATAACATTGACATTCAGTTATCTTTTTATTTCTTCTAAACATAGGTTTTTTAGGTTTATATCCTTCTTTGTACTTGTAATATTTTGCTTTATGTTTCTTAAAATATCTTTTCATAAAATATTTCTTTCTTTTATATTTCTTTCTTTTATCTTATTATAATAATAAGGACTATCACATTATATCATAATGGGCATTTTAAATTATAATCCATTTTATTTAAGAGCAACAGCTACTCATAGAGCAATTTCCCATTTATCTATTGCTTCTTCTATATTTTGGAGAAACTAATTTAGCAGAAATTTTAAAAATGATAGAATATTATGGAAATAACATTCTTTTCTAAATAGAAAAACTTCAAAAACAAATCATGGATATGCAAGATATCATAGAAAATTTGAATAAATTAGAAATAGAAAATAAACCCAATAAAAATCCTGTAGAAAACAAATATTTAATCTAAATTTAAAAATGAAAATACCTCATAATTATAGATAAAATGAAAAATCTCATACAAGCTTATAATTAAAAAATTGAAGAGTTAAATTAACAGATAGAAAATTTAAACTTAGAAACTTTAGCACATATAAAACCCGATTTAGTTAAACAAGTTCACTGGAATCCTAATGTAAGTGATATGCCTAATACTTTTAGAAATGCACCGCCTAGGTATCCTTCACAAACTTTTAATAGACCTAATTTAGGATATGTTAGAACTCATATCATAACCAAAGATAAAGATGGCTTTACACCTATAGAGAAAATGAGAGCATAAGTTATAGATCCTTTTGGAATATATTTAGATATAGATTGCATCCAAAATATAGAAGAAGCAACAGATAAACGAGAAACTGCTCTACAAGTAGATATTGCTATTAATAAAATAGATTATGAAATAACTAAACAATTTCTAGAAAAAAAAAAGTTATTCATCAGCTCCCTCAAATCCTAGAAAAATTTAGATGAAAATTAAAAAAACTATATATTTCATCCTAATAATGATATAACAATTTTAATAACTCGAACAATTGAAAGGTTTCTACTAGAATTTGTTGGAGAAGGAAATATTTTAAAAGATACAACTACTATAGGAAAATACATTATAGCATTACAAAGGCGACAATTATGTGATATGTGTGAAATTAATAGATATATTTGTATTTTCTTAGAATATTATTACCATATTTATAATCAAGTTGATAATACATAACTTTATTTTAAAATGTTTTACTCAAAGATCCCTCATCTCTATGGAAGTAAATTGGAGGCAACTTACAATCCTAGATTTGTAGATACCTTAAGAAAAATAATTTATTTTCCAAAAGATAAATTAAGCAAATAGTGTGATGATTTTATTTTATTAAAGAAAAGTAAAGGAATAAAAAATCTTCCTTATCTTATTATGATTTAAAAATGCCTACTATAATAGGATATGATAGTCCTTATTATATAATAAGATATAAAAGAAATATAAAAGGAAGAATTATTTTAAGAAAAGATATTTTAAGAAACATAAAAAATAATTTGAAAAAAAAGAAGGATATAAACTTAGAAAACCTATGTTTAGAAGAAATAAAAGAACAAATAAAAAGAATGTCCTTTATGCTAATGAATTTCCTAAAAGATTTAATAAAAACAAAATTGAAATAGATGATGAAATAAATAAAATGATAGAAAATGAAGATTTATTAGAAAATACTTTTGAAGAATGCTCTTCTGAAGAAAGTATTTTTATAACAACCGATACAAAATACAAAGAAACCTCAAATTCTAAAATAAATGAGTGAAATAGGAGAATCTTCTAACGCTCAAATTGATAAGCAAATAATAGATGATACAATAGAAATATTTGAAAAGTATAGAGATTACAGTCAAGAAGTCCTTATCAATAAAAAATGATTGAAAAGATTCAAAGTATTATGTTTTCTATAAATTATTATAGCAAAAATTGGGATTAAAATCCAGAAAACACCGTATGTTTTAGGGTATTAATATTAAAGAAAAAACCCTAAATATTAGTTTAACTTCTAATAAAGTAATGATTCCTCTGTTATGTAAACGAGATACCTTCCGAAAAATTGATGACATTCCCAAAGAAATTAGGGACAAAATAGGATGGGTGCATATCATATCCATATAAATGATAACTAGACCTACTTTTAGAAAAGGAATTGATAGTCCAATAAATTTAACAATATTAGATGATCGAATTCACAATAGAAAAGAGGCATGTATGGGAATTTTAAGCGGCAGTCTTCAATAACAAAAACTTTTGTTTAATATCTATCCTAAGTTGTCTTATAATATACAAGATAGAGATTTTGATAAAAACATTTCCTTTAATCTAAGAATTTAAAAGAATGATTTAATTGAAGATGGAAATAGACCATATTCTATTACATATGTAGTATTTTATGTCTTATCAAATACTCATCATACATAATATTTTGCAGACAAAGATATTATTGATTTTCTTATCAAATACTCATCATACAAAATGTTTTGCAGATAAAGATATTATTGATTTTCTAAAATTAATTTCTAAGGTTGAAAGAATATACCCTCCTTATATAGACTTGAAATAGATAGAGAGAATTTATGTTGTATTTCTCATTCACACACATAAAAAATAATGATGTACAATATTGGTTTATATAATACAGAGAATAATGCTAATAATGGAAACTAATGCCTAATTCTATCACTACAAATCAGGACCATAATTGGCTCCAATTCTGAAGGTAGAATATTTCCAACCTGATAAGAATATCTCAACACTCCCCTTTAAGTTGGAGCATAGATATCATATATGCCCAACTTGTCAATCCATCTCAAGAAATCATGACTTGACATTGCTTTAATTAGAATGTCTGCTACCTGATCTTCAGATCGTATTTGAGGCAATACTAGAATCTTACTATCTAACTTTTCCTTGATAAAGAGCTTGTTAACTACAACATTTTTAGTTCTATCATGCTGGACTGGAGCTATATCACGAGCAGCTTTACTGTCACAATACAACCGAATTAGGTGTTGTTGTAGATAACCTAAGTCTTGTAGTAACAATCGTAACCATAGAGCTTCACATAATCTAAGTGCAATTCCTCTATACTTAGATTCGACACTTGAGCGAGAGACCACATTATGTTTCCTACTTCTCCAGGTAATAAGATTACCTCCTAAAAAAGTAAAGTAGCCAAATGTAGATCTCTAATCAACCAATGCTCCAGGCCAGTTGGCATCAATATATACAACAATTTCTTCAACATTTGCATTTTTTCTTAAACAACATACCTCTTCCAGGTGCAAACTTTAAATACTTCAGTATTCTCATAAGTGCTTCCATATGTTTCTCTCCAAGATTGTGCATGAATCGGTTAACAATACTTAAGGCATATGCTAGATAAGTGCTAAGTACATTAGTCTTCCAACAAGCCTCTGATATCTTCCTTTATCAACAGGGACTTGACCTTCTTCTATGCAAAGGTTCAATCCTTCCTCAACTGGCATATCAATTGGTTGACAACCTGACATTCATGTTTCCTTCAATAAATCTAGGATGTATTTTGTTTGAGACAAGAAAATTCCCTCTTTTAATATGGAGACTTCTATTCCAAGGAAGTATTCAAGCACCCCAAATCCTCCATCTCAAATTCTTTCGACAAATATTTTCTTAAGGCTTTTACTTCATTAGGTATATTTCTTGTTACAACCATGTCATCTACATAGACAATAAGAGTTTTATCCTTGTCCTTTACTCTTTTTAGGAACAAGTTATAATTAGAATTGCTCTGGTGGTATCCAAAAACAATCATTGTCTTAGTGAATCTCCCAAACCACGCTCTTGGAGATTGCTTTAACCCATATAACGCCTTTTTTAGCTTGCACACTTTTCCATTCACACTTTTAGATGTCATACACCCTGGTGGAAGCTCTATAAAAATATCTTGAGATCATTCTCCATGTAAGAAGGCATTATAAACATCAAACTGGTGCAGTAGCCAATTCAAGTTAGTTGCTAGTGATAACAATACTCGTACCGTATTGATTTTTCCATCGGCTCGATATTTGAGAGTAAACACCCAACGACATCCCACTGGTGTCTTTCCTAGTGGATAGTTAACAAGTTCCCATGTTCCATTTCTTCTTAATGACTCCATTTGTTCATTCATTACAGCTTTCCACCTTGGGTTAGCTAAGGCTTCCTGTTCATTAAATAACTATAGGAGATAATTGATTTATGAATGACTTATTTGATCCTGACTGATTGTGATATGAAACATAGTTGTTCATTGGATATTTAACTTTGCTTGAGAGATCAAGTTCATAAGTAGGCTTAGAAATACCTCTAGTAGTGCGCTCATGCAACTATTTTTAAATAAGCTCAACTTGTAACTTGCAAGTTAGGAGCATGCTGAATAGATGATTGGTGTGGTACATTTGGGACTTCATATTGTTCAATCACTTCTCCACTCGTGTCTTCAGGTGATATCAATTCTCTATTCACTTCAGGTTTTGGATTTACACATGCATAATCAGTTTCAGATATATCAATAGCTTCAGACTGATCATTACTTCCACCATGCTTAGGCCAATTCTATGTGACTGCCCCTGAACTTCCTGAACCTCATAATCTAGTGTCATGATGTCTTTTTGACATCTCTCCCCCTAAAGTTCAGGCTGAGAAAAATACATTGTCTCTTTATGAAATACTGTATCTATTGTAACAAACATTTATTTGGTTGGAGGATGAAAACATTTGTACCCTTTTTTATTTACAACATATCCAAGAAACACGTATCTCAAAACTCATGGAGCTAATTTATGGCGCTGTTGTTTATGAAGGTACACAAAGACTACACATCCAAATACACTAGGAGGAAGATTTGATACTGATGGATAGGTCACAGCCTTGCACAAGGTGTGTAGTGGCGTTTGAAACTTAAGCACTCTTGAAGGAATTTTGTTAATTAAGTAAACTGCAGCACACAAAGCCTTTCCCCAATAAGAAAATGGCATATGAGCTTAGATTAATAAAGCTCGAACCACTTCAAGTAGATGTTGATTTTTCACTCTGCTACACCAATCTGCTGAGGTGTATCAACACATGTGATATGATAAATGATGCCTTGTGTGTCTAGATAATTCTTCATATCTAAATTCTTATACTCTCCTCCATTGTCACCACAAAGGACTTGGACTTCTGCATTAAATTAAGTATTGATTATTCTGTAAAATTTATGAAACAACATGTTCACCGCATGATTAGATTTCATTAGTCATAGCCATATCATTCTAGTACAATCATCAGTGACTGTAACAAACCAACGGGATCCTCACAATGTATTAATTTTAGATGGCCCTCAAACATCTGAATGAACAATCATAAATGGAGAAGGACTTTTATTCAATATTGATGAAAAAGTTCTAGGACTTTTTGCTAGTTCACATACATCATAATGGAGACTGGAAATATCAACTTTCACAAACAACCTAGGAAATAATTTCTTTAAGTATCTAAAAGAGGCATGTCCCAATCTTTAATGTTGTAACCAAATTTTTGTTTGACTACTTGCCATGTTACAACCCTATACTACAAGAGCTTGACATAGTTTATCTGAAGTTGCTGCCTTCAAGTCTAGGTAGTACAAATTCCCTTCCTTAGTATCACAACCAATCGTCTGTTTCGTTTGGATGTCCTTAAAGAGACAAACATTAGGCCAAAAAACTACAATGCAAAATAAGGCCTCTATAATTTGAGTCACAGGCAAGAGGTTATATCCTAAGGAAGGAACAACAAGAATATATTCTAAGTTCAAAGTTTAAGTAAATCTCAAGTACCCATCACCAACAATAGAAAAATTTCACCATTAGCAGTTGAAACAAATTTTTCTGAGGAGGGTTTGATTTCAACAATCTATTTAGAATCAAAAGTCATGTGATTGATTGCACCGGAATCAATTATCTATATGTTATTACTAATAGGAGGAGCATAAAGAGACTTACCACCATGACCTGTAGTAGCTATCATCGCTGAATGCATTTCACCAGTTTCATCTTTAGTTCTTATTTCTGCAACTGCGGTAACAGATTGAGCTGTCTTTATTTTTTTTTTCGATCTTTGTTGTGATCCCACCAATCTGGATACCCTACCAATTCATAGCAACAATCTTTTGTGTGTCCATATTCATTACAATGAATACATTTGTATAAAGGTTTTTCAGTACTTCGATAACTTTTTGACTTATTCCTTGCATCCATTGTTGCAATTTATAAATTTTTAGATTATCCTTTGAATGTAATTATGTGATTCACTTCACACCGAATTAAAGCATAACATTCTTCTAGATTTGAAATTTCCTTTCGCAAAATATCTCCATAGTCTTGTTCAAAACAATCATCAAGTCCAGCAAGGAATATATGCACTCTCAATCTTTCAATAGATTGCGTGAATGCTTCAACATCCTCAGGATCCTTCATAACAACTTTGTCTCCATGATCTAGTTCTTAAAAAATCTCAACAAGCTCACCATAATATTCTGAAATGGGTCTTCCATTGTGCTTAGCTCCAAAGGCTTTCTGGTTTAGAGCAAAAGTTTTCAATTCATCACTTCTATCATAAAAAGCTTTTGCCAACACTGTCCAAATTACATAAGTAGTAGGCAACTAAACGTAGTGTTTTATGATTTTAGGTATCATCTATATCAACAACCATCTCTTAACTTTCTGGTTTTTAGCATACCACTTTTCATATCCCTCTTCAAATTCTTTATGTGGTGTTGGTTTTCCATGAATATAAGAGAGTTTTTCTCTTTCAACAATGTGCATCTCCATCAACTATGACCAAACATCATAGTTCAACTTACTAAGAGTACTGCACTACAACAAAAACAGGACTGTTTCATGGAGATTTAGCTTTATCACCCATTTATTTATAAACGGGATTCAAAAATACGATGTAGATCAAGAACTAAGAACCATGCTCTGATACCAACTTGAAACTAATGGAGAGAATTTCCTTTGTATTTCTCATTCACACACATAAAAATAATGTTGTACAAGATTGGTTTATATATTATAGAGAATAATCCTAATAATGGAAACTAATGCCTAATTCTATAGCTACAAATCCGGACCATAATTGGCTCCAATTCTGGAAGTAGAATATTTCCAACCTGTCAAAAATATCTCAACATATAGCAAATGAAGAAGACATTGAAGATGATTTTTCATTAGATTTACAACAAAAACCCGTTCTAACTTCTGACAATAATAGATTATCTTATTCAAAAATTGGTGTTTCAAGTAGTAAACGGAATGCTAATGCTTTAATAAGAGTAGATAGAAAGATAAGCTCTAATTACTTTGATGGTACAAATAATGTTCCATGTAATATCATAGTCAATACTAGAGCTAGTGGAAGTTACATTAATCATAATCTAATACATTGATGAGTTTCCAACTAAACGAACCTTTTCAGTATATAAATTTCAATGGTGAAATACATCAAATAGATACTGCCATATAAACCACTATTAAGATAGGAGATAGTAAAATACCTATAAGATTATTAATTAAAAATGAAGGATTCAATTTAGAAATAATGCTAGGCACCAGTTTTCTCAAACAAGTTCAACCTTACAAAATAACTCAATATGGAATACAACTATCCTACAACAATAATATAATATATATTCCTAGATAATGACTAGCCCAACTAGTATTTATATTCCAATCAGAATAACTTATAAAGATTAAAGAGTTGAATACTTTGCTACTGATATAGACAATGGAGTAGGTTCTTATTTATGTAAACTTAAGTTGTTTTTCTTTATAATATCATGAAACCTTAAAAAAATATAACAGGATTAGATATTTCTCATATTGAGATACATTTATCCAAAGTTATTCATCAACCCCAAATCCTATTAGGATCATTCTTAATAAAATATCCACCCTTTTATTTTTATTATACCGGAACTGATGTTATTTTAGAAAATAACTTTCTCCAATTTTTTCATAAGATCTTATTTGATACTATTAAAGAAAAAAATACATTTCAAAACTCCTTGTAGTCATTGGATCATAGTTAGTCGAATAAAGAAAAATCAATCTTTTTAAAAGGAAAAGCTTTATTAAAAATAGAAAATATTATAGAAAATAAGTATCAACATATAAAAACCATCAAAGATGGACTAAAATTAGTAAAACAGAAAATAAAGAAAAATTATTCTAATGACCCATTACAATTTTGGGATAAAAACAGAGACGAAGCGAACTTAGAAATGATAAATAAACAAAAGATTATTAAAGTTGCTACTCTGAGATATAATTTAGAAGATCAAGAAGAATTTTAAAAACAACTTCTTGAACTAGAAAATCTAAAGATCATTAGGCCTAGTAAATCCTCTCATTCTTCTCTAGCATTTATGGTTAGAAACCATGCAAAACTAATCAGAAATAAAGCTAGAATGGTAGAAATTATAAAAAACTAAATTATAATACAGTATTTGATGGATACTTCTACCTCCAAAAAGAAACATTAATAAACTTGACAAGAGGAAAACAAATTTTCTCTAAATTTGATTACAAGATTGGATTTTGGTTGATAAAAATGAATAAAGATAGCATTCCATGTGCTGCTTTCTTTACTCCACAAGGTCATTATAAATGGCTAGTTGTGCCTTATGGTTTAAAAAATGCCCAAAAGTATTTCAAAGAAAAATAGATAATATCTTCAAGTATCATAATTTCATACATTATTATGTGAATGTTATTTTAATAGCTATTAATAATATTACTCAACATATTATATATCTCCATAAATTTGTAGATTTCTTTGAACATTATAGTTTAGCTCTTTCTGAGAAAAAGTTAAGATATGTCATACTAAATAAAATTTATTGGCATGAAAATAGACAAAAGAGGAGTTAAACTTCAACCTCATATCCTCGAAAAAATTCGCAATTTCTTGATAAGATACAAGAAAAAAAAAGGTTCAAAGTTTTTAAAAGTATTAAACTATGCTCATCATTTTATTCAAAGCCTAGCCAAAAAAAAAACTTTTCAAATGCTTTTAAAGAAGAACCAAGGATTTGAATTTTCACTTTACCTAATTAACCAAGTAAAGAAAATTAAGATTTTGTGTACTATCCTGCCAAAACTCTCTTTACCATCTAATGATGATGATTTAATCCTTCAAACCGATGCTTTTGATCATGTATGTAGTGGAGTATTAAAAAAGATGAATTATGATGATTTGAATATTAAAATGAATGAGTCTCTTTGCAGGCATATTTTAAAACCTTTACAGATACTCAACAACCATATAATATAAACGAAAAAGAATTATTGATGATAGTAAAAAGCTGTCAAATTTTTTGTTACTTAACATGTTTTTATTAAAAACTGATATTACTAAAGTCAAGGTTTTTATTCAGAATAATTTACCTTCTAAACTTAAATATAAGAGATATATAAAATGACAGACTTTATTAGCAAAATACACATTTGATATTGAAATTATCAAATCTAATAAGATGGTCAACCTCAGCAAAGAGATATTTGATTTATTAGATCGAATGTTTGAAGTTATTGTTACATGTCAGGCACAAATCAATGATTTATTAGATATTGCAAATTTTAACCCGACTCCAAAAGCAGTACTTCGTTCATTTTGCCATATATGGCAAGTCAAGATAAACCACTATAATTATTTAGAAAAAAAAAAAACTTTATAACCTAGTCAACAAGGCTAAAATAGTTGAAGATACATCGTATATAAGCTCTTCTTCTTTGACAAGAGAATTTATTAGTCAACAGATTCAAACAAAAGGGATTACTTCTGATAATATCTCTTTAAGACCTAATACTATGCGTAACTTCAGGATACAGACAAATGTCATGTCCAGTAGCCTTTCAAAAGGTTATCATGCTATTCAAGTGCATTATAAGTTAAAACTATTTCAGATTGGTATAATTTTAGAACAATAAATGCTATAAGTTTGACCAACCCAGAGTTTCCTATGATATCTTTACTTCCCAAATGAATTCAAGAAATGCTTATTAAAGATATCATCTACTAATCCATATTTTAATGAAGAAGAACCATACTACCATTTTATTACCTTGGAAAAGGTAAAACATTTTCTGATTATTGTGGACATTAAGTTACGAAAAGGAATTTCAAACCTAATCTTGAAAAAATAAAATTTCTTTTTTAATGATAATTCCAGCCAAAAAGACATCATTGGCTGCTGCAGATAGAAAAGATTCTGTACAGAAAATATCTCTCTTTCCTGTCCAAGTAGTTGGAAGCCGATTAAATGAAAAGATAAAGCTGAAGGCGTCTTAGATAAGATGAAAATATCTCCGCACTAAGATGAAAGAGAAACCACTACAAATAAATGTAGAATCTATTTTTTGAAAAAATTGGTAAGAAGTAATTTGTTAACTTTAGAATCCAGACTTTAAGTCTGCCTGTATAAATAAGCCGCTGACGGTAGTAAGAAGCAATCTCTGTGTCTCATCCTCGCAGTATCAAATAAAATCTCTCCTTTTTATAGATACAGTTTACAACTTCCATTTTAAAAACCATACTGTTCTCCTAAACTAAAATCTTTAGTATACACCTTAAATAGGAAACCAATTAAGGCAATGCCTTCATGAAACACAATAAGATACTGATCTCCGTATAGAAAAATGCATAAACAAAAAGATACAAGGTCAGTTACAAAAAAAGCTGATTTGAAGCTACAACAATCACCACAATCAAATAGATTCTATGAAGCTAAAAATGAAAGTTGCACGACAACATATGGTCATTAAGTCACCTGAAATTTCTTTAGTTTGCTATAACAATTAAAACCTATAAACACATTTCAATGTCCCGTGCTAAATTTTGAGTCACTGAAGCCTAAAGGTTGAAAATATGTAACTCGTTCCTTTTACAGGATCTTGAAGATGGAAATATATTCTGAGAGTGAAAGGCTGATATTCTAACTGAATGATTTTCTCCTGATGCAAATATATAAGAAAAAGAATGCAATTTTAGAAACAGGATGAAGATTCAGCTGGGTTGAGTAAACTCCCATAAGAATGAAAAGAAGATCCCTAAATTTAACAAATCAATAAATGGTATTCTCATTGTTGATGTTGTTGTTAACATTGTTTAACAAAACAGCAATGTGTTAAATTTTCTTACTTCTGTAGCTGAGATAATAAGAACTCTACATTATATTGGAATTTGAGGTCTGTACATTATATTGGAAGGAGACAACCTCCCTCTATCAAAATTAAGATAGGGAAAGACAAATGCAAGAAGAGTCTAATCCAATTGCTTGAATCCACAATATTATATTTCAGATTACAATCTTAAATCTGCAGCTCGTAACATACGAAAAGCCGGAGCCAAATGATATTGTAACTAGGACAGATTCCAATGCTGTCAACATCAATGTAAAATTTGTTACCTCTATTGCTGTCACCCTTTCCAAATAAGTCAAAGTCATCCTCCGGGATATAACATCACTTGAATATCCAGCTAATTTCTTGTTCATCATTAGGCAGCTGCGATAGATATCGATGTTGGAAATTTACTGATGAGCAGGCAAGATAATGGATGATGGAAATGTTAAAGAACCATTGTTGGGAGCACCCTGAATCTTGAGAATTGAAGTAACCAAATTATATATCTGGACATTTTCAAAAGAAGGAACCTTCCTCCCCCTGCCAAACTGAGGCCCATGGGCAATGAAGATTGTCCTCATTGAAAAAACCGCATTATCATAACCATGTGCTCCTCCACACTCTTGTCGCTTTGTTCGCTTTTGCTCTACCTTAAATCCCTCTTCAATCAACCCTACTATCGGTGGAATCCTGTCACTCTCAAAGTAATGAAGTCTACTAGGCAGCTCTTCCTTAAGATAAACTTGCACATAATTACCATTTTCAACTTTCCCGGACTTCAATCCTTCATTCATCTTGGCAACAACATCAGAAGGTGCAGTTCCAGGCGGTGGCCGAATAGCCAGCACAGGACTATAAGACTGTACCCATTCAGTTGGAACCCCAACCCAGGGTGCCAAATCATCAAGAAAGATCAATTTTTTATCACATGTACCTACCATGCCGTGATCACCCACCATAATAATATTAACCTCCTCAAAAACCCCTCTTTTCTCTAGTCCGTCAATCAATCTCCCAATCATCCTATCAATTCCAGCAACTGCTTCTGTTATCTGCGGATCATCAGGTCCCACTTGGTGACCCTGATGATCAGGGTCCTCAAAATACAGCGTCAAAAACATAGGAATTTCGTCAGCGGGCAAATCAAAATAACTCAAAACCTTATCAACCCGTTCCTCGAATGGAACAGACCCATTGTAATACATACAGAAGTCTTTAGGACAATTCCAAGAACCTTTATGCACCTCAGACCCAGGCCAGAAGTAAGTAGCAGCCTTCAAGCCATGATTAGCCAGAGTCTCCCAGAGTGGCTCACCAAGCCACCACTTGGGCTCGTGGCTTCGCATAGTGAAGACCTCACCGGTGCGAGGATCCACAAAATGATTGTTGATAATGCCATGATAAGCAGGATAAAGTCCAGTAACAATAGAGTAATGATTAGGGAAAGTAAGTGTAGGGAAAACGGGAATCAAACCCGTCTCAGCCTCAGTGCCGTTAGCAATCAAACGGTGAATATTGGGCGTTGGTGTCTTGAACTGGTAACCAAATCGAAACCCATCTGATGAAATCAAGAGAACAACCGGGTGGTTGAGTTTATTCAACGGACGAGCGGTCAACTCCAGCGAATTAGACGAAGCAGAAGATGACGACGATGAGAAGAAGAGAAAAGCGAAGGCAGAAGCAGCAGAGAGAGCAACACAAGTGACAAGAACCATAGCGATGAAGAGTATAGTAGTGGTGGATTTCTGAGGAGGATTGGTCGAGTCGCTGGAGTCAGTGTCGAAGGAGAGAAGAGCAGTAGACGGGTTTGGTGGCTCTTCATCGTGGGTAGGCAAATGTGCGGATTTTGTGGAGGTCAACGCAGAATCAGAACTCATCCTTTACCAGAAACCACTTCCCTAGGTTCTCTAGTAACACCAACTCAAATCAGTACATACCAATTTGGAGCAAGTACATACCAATTTGGGGTATGAATCGTTGGAGAGAGAGAGGAACTTGACGAAGACGGCAGGTAAGTTTCCAGAGTCACTGTCGTTGCGGTGACTACAAAGAGAAGATCAGATCGTGCGCTTTTTTGAAACGTAGTTGTTTTCCCACGTGTCGCGTATCTATGGTTATTGATTGATCTCACGGTCCCTAATTATATAGCTTCTGTACAATGTGGTCCCCATTTTAAATGAGTTTATTAAAGTGGTTATTATGCAATCAATAATAGTTAGGGTGTGAATGAGTTAAAGGGGTCTTCAAGATATTCTTATAACACCCCATGAGAAATAAAAAAAAAAAAACCAAAAAACATAATAGACCTTAAATGGTGACGTGCGTGGCTCTAAAATTTGCGAAAACATTTTTTGCTTCCAAGAAATATTCTCAATTATCCTATTATTTCATTTATTCATAATGAGAATAATAAATAACAAAATTATGCACATATGTCGTTGGATATATTAACATGTATTTAGTTTGAGTAAATGTATTATCTATTAAGCTTAAAAACAAAATTTTGGGTTATAATTTTTGAAAATTCCTCGTTATTGAAAAAATTTTACCGGCGTTTACTGATATAAAGCTTGTGGTATAGTTGATTATGGGTAAGTCATCGGAGAATCGTCTGTGAGTTTTTCTCGATTCTTAATAATCAAACATTAAAGACATAAATCATACATGAATCATAAATCACATATAAATTATTCTTGCTAATTCAGATCTTGAATATAATAATAATCACATAGATGGAGCAAATAAATCATTTGTCTTGAGTAGAATTCGTCAAATGTAGAGAGAAAGCTTTCGCAATCACAAACTAGTTTCTCTCTCTTAAGTCTCTTTTTGTACGATAGCTTGATGAATAGTTCAATGCACAAATACCTACTCTTTCTGTATTTGTATTTTTTTGTACTTAATTAGGATAGAGAGAGAACTATTTTATATATACTTCTTTATTGACATTAAATTTTGTACGTCCATCAAGTATTGAATTAACGATTAAGATTTAATATACTATTAAACTAAGAAAATTCTAAACCAAGTTTAATATAGGCTTATAGAAAATTTGGGCTACAACATCAAGTCATAGTTCTTACATTCTAGCACTTGGTCGGATGTTTCATCATTACATTTAATAGTATAACATAAAACTAGCAAGAATTAAATCTTATAAACCGTTAATATCATAAGCACCTTAACACAACAAATCACATAATGTGGGTTATGGCGGTCATACACAGTATAGCCATATACTCCCTTCCATATACCACTATATTAAGAATTTACTATGTTTAAGTTCAAAAACAACATACAATCCACATACTTGTTATGAAAATACATACAAATTTCTTATCCAAACAATCATGTATACATAAACATAATGAATAAGAAATATAAAATTCAGAAACATATTATTATTGAGCTCAAGAGTGCTAAAATATCATCATCAAACATTATTATCAATCATCAATACAACCAAAATCCATCCTAAGCACATGTTCTTTAAATTTCTTTCATTGTAAACCCTTAGTTAGAGGATCTACTACCATGAGATTCGTCCTAATATGTTCTATATGCACTCTTTGTTTCTGAATCTCTTCTTTAACAATCAAAATATTTTAATTTCATGTGTTTTGTGTAGCGCCCCCTCATCGTAGGGTACACAACGGGAAACCCGAGGGTCGCTCCGACGTGTATCACACGATAAGGTGCACCACCAGAACATTTCTACTAATAATCCTCATGGCATTGCAATAATTTAAACCTCACATCAGAAACCAGTAAATTTTAAACAGTAAGAAAACCCATGTTCATAATAAACCATTTTCAATTATTACAGTCATCCAAGAATATGTAAAATCAGTCAATGAGTAAAA
>JANKOD010000192.1:9929813-9945110 GCA_026284645.1 Erythroxylum acuminatum
AGAGGCCAGTAGCATGCTCAGTCAGTGAATGCAATGAAATCTATCAGTCTGACCCAATATTACCATAATACCCCTTTGCTACCAGTAGCGGGATGTTACATTTTGTGCCTCAAGAGTATTTGTCATTTTTAGAGAAGAAAACTGTTACAGAATTATCACAATAAATTTTCAATAGATTGCTTACTGTGTCGATAACCCCAAGCCCTGAAATAAAGTTCCGCAACCATAATGCATGAATTGTAGCCTTATAACAAGCTACAGATTCTACTTCTACAGTGGATGAAGCAATGACAGATTGTTTGACACTTTTCCATGAGATTGCTTCTTCAGCTAATAGGAACAAATAGCCAAATGTTGACTTTCTACTATCAACGCACCCGGTAAAATCTGAATCTGAATATCCAATCATTTCTAAATGATTAGACTTCTTATAAGTGAGCATGTAATGCTTTATTCCTTAAAGATATCTTATCACTTTCTTTGCAGCCTTCCAATGATCAATACCCGGATTACTTTGATATCTACCCAGCATCCCTACTGTAAAACTGATGTCGGGTCTAGTACAGGTTTGTAGGTACATTAAATTGCCGACAGTAGAAGGATGTGGAATTGTTTCTATCTCCTTACATTCTACATCATTCTTTGGACATTACTTAAGACTAAACTTATCTCCCTTTTGAGTAGGGACTATACCTGCTGAGGACTTGCTCTTGTTAAATTTCTCAAGAATTTTCTTAATATAGGCTTTCTGAGACAATCCTAATAACCTTCTGATCTCTTACAGAATATTGAAATTCCAATCACATAGGATGCTTCTCTCATATCTTTCATTTCAAAATTCTTAGAAAGAAATTCTTTAGTCTTATGCAACAAACCCAAGTCATTAGCAGCAAACATAATGTCATTAACATACAGAATTAGAAATATAAACTTACTCCCATTAATCTTTCGGTAAATACATCGATCAATAGTAATTTCCTTAAAATTGAAAGAAGTAATGGTATTATTGAACTTGATATACCATTGCCTGGAAGCTTGTTTAAGTCCATATATTAACGTCTTCAATTTAAAAACCATACTTTCTTTACCTTCAATGGAAAAACCTTGAGGTTGATCTATGTAAACTTCCTCCTCAAGATCCCCATTCATAAAGGTTGTTTTCACATCCATCTGATGTAGCTCTAAATCAAATTAAGCCACTAATGCTAAAATTATTCTCAATGAATCTTTCTTTGAGATAGGTAAAAAAGTCTCCTTATAATCAATGCCATCTTTCTGAGTGTAACCTTTGGCAACAAGTCTAGCTTGATATCTTTCAACATTGCCATTTGAGTCGCCTTTGGTCTTAAAGACCCATTTACAGCCAACTCATTTAGAACCTTTTGGCAAGTCTACAAGATCCCAGATATTGTTTTGAGTCATTGATTTCAACTGTTCTTTTATAGCAACAATCCATCTTTCAAACTTATCACTACTTATGGCTTGTGAAAAAGAAACAAGATTATTATCAATGCCAAAATCATAATTCAACTCTTGCAAATAAACCACATAATCATAAAAAATAACTGACCTTCTAACCCTTACAGTTTTATTTAAAGCTATACCAACTGGTTCATTTGCCTGAGTTGGTGGTAAATTAGGTTCTTCACGGGGTGCTTCTTCATTATTTAAATGTTGTTCTTAACTATTTTGATCTTCCAAAGCGGGAACAACATTTATTGTAGTTGTGGGTTTAAGAACATTTATGGGTATTGGAACATCAACTTTTATTTCATTAATATCCACAACCTGATTTTCATCACTCCTTCTGACCTTACCATTCTCTAAAAATTTGGCATTGACTATTTCAACAATTATAGAACTATAGTTTGGACAATAAAACATGTACCCTTTAAATATCTCTGGGTAACTAATAAAGTAACCACTAACTGTTCGAGAATCTAATTTTCTTTCATGTGGATTATAAATACGTGCTTCTGCTGGACAACCCCAAACATGTAGGTGTCTTAAACTAGGTTTCCTTCCAGTCCATAACTTGAAAGAAGTTTTAGGAACTGCCTTACTAGGAACCCTGTTTAGCAGATACATAGCAATTTTAAGTGCATACATCCACAAATTTTTGGGTAATAAGGAATTACTCATCATACTCCTAACCATATCCATTAATGTTCTATTTTACCTTTCTGCTACACCATTTTGTTGTGGTGTGCCTGACATAGCGTACTATGCACATATGCCATGACTTTCGAGGAATTTAGCAAACGGACAAAGACACTGTCCAGATTCATCATACTTTCCATAATACTCATCACCTCTATCAGATCTCATAATTTTCACTTTTCTATTTAATTTCCTCTCAACCTCTTTTGCAAACAACTCAAGGGTATCTACAACTTGAGTTTTTTTATGCAGCAAATAGATATATCCATACCGTGAAAAATCATTTATAAAGGTGATGAATTATTTTTCTTTATGCAAAACGGAGTGTCAAAAGGTCCGCAAATGTCAGTGTGTATTATTTCAAGAAGCTGACTGCTTCTTGTGGCTCCTTTCTTGCTATGTTTAGTTTGCTTCCCCTTAATGCATGCCACACATAAGCCAAGATTAGTAAAATCTAGATTCAGTAGAATCTCATTCTTTACTAATCTTTCAAACCTTTCTTTGGATATATGACCCAAACGTTTATGCCATAAGTAAGCAGAATGTTCATTCACCAAACTCCGTTTTATTCCAACATTATAATTGACAATAAATAGGGATTTAGAAAAAAAATCATCAAGTTTCAATTTATATAAACCATCCATAAGCATTCTATAACCAATAAAGGAATTATTTTTATACAAATTGAAACAACCATGTCCACCCTTAAAGGTATATCTACTAGCATTAAGTTTAGAAACAAAAATTTAATTTCTAGAAATTGAAGGTACATAGAGAGTGTTCATTAGATCCAAGTGATGCCCAATATCTAATGTCAGCCTGTAAGTCTCTACACCTTTAATTAGGGCCTTCATTTGGTTTCCCATAAACAGAAAGTTGCTAGTTGGGCTTATGGTTTGGATTGTAAGGAATCCCAGCATAATATTGGAAACATGAGTAGTAGCACCAGAATAAAACCACCAAGTATTATAAGGAACTTTAAATAAGTTTGATTTAAAGCATGCAGAAACATAATGTATACCTTTTTTTTCAAACCAAGCCTTACATTTTAGACAATCTTTATGATAATGTTCTTCTTTCTTGCAAAAATGGCATTTATCTAACTTTTGCCCCTTCCTTTCACCATCGACAACCTGTGGAACTTTAGCTGGTCCTTTCTTCTTAAAATTCTTAGCCTTTGGTTTGAGTTTCTTTCCAGCTCCTTGACCCACTAGGTTAATAGAATGAACTCCTTATTTATTTATCCTCTAGAATAAGCTTACTAGACAATTCATCAACATTCCACTTATCATTCAATGTGTAATAATTGATGTGGAATGGTCCATATTCAATTTTTTTTAGCCATATAAAGCCTTTTTTTTAGCAAATAGACCTTTTCCTCTTACCCTTTCACCACAAATCCCTCAAATTTTTCAACATATATCTCTTCCTACAAATAACCATTGAGAAAGGCATATTTCACATAAAGCTGAAACACTATCCACCCTTTTTATGTAGCTAATGCAAGAAGAATTATGATGGTGTAAAGTCATAGAGCAGAAGGAAATGTTTCTGAGAAATCATTACTAAACACCTAAGCAAACCTTGCACCACAAGTCTGCCATTGTGCTTATTGATAGAACCATTTGTATTTAATTTGGTTATAAAAACCCACTCCACTCCACTGACCTTCCTATGTTGAGGCCTTTGAACGAGCTCCTAAGTTTGATTCTTCTTAATCATATTCAGCTCCTTCTGTATTGCAGCTATCCGCTTTTAATCCCTTTCAGCTTCATCGAACCCTGTTAGCTTAAACACTATAACATTGCATCTTTGGAATACATCAGAAAACAATATGGTACCTCTTATTGAAGGTTTATCAACCTCTTCACCTTGCATTAATGAAGAGTTGGCAATTTACTTTCCTTCTTCTCCTTCTAAGCACCATTGTTGTTCCTCTATAAAATGAACATCTTTGCTTACTAGAATCTTCCCAGTTTACGGTTGAAAAACTCTATAAGCTTTAGAGGTGTTACTGTAGCCAATAAAGATGTCAAGTTATGCTCTTTTATCAAGCTTATACCTTTTCACCTGAGGAACATGTGTAAAACATATGCAAGTAAAGACTTTAAGGTTTTGTAGGGAAGGTTTATAACAATACCATGCTTCAAATGTAGTTTTTCCCTTCGTTGCCTTTATAGGAAGCCTATTTAGTAAAAGCACAACTGTGTTATATGCTTCTACCCAAAACTTCTTAGGAAGCCTTTTCTCATGCAGCATGCATTGCACCATCTCCATTATTATTCTATTCTTCCTCTCACTCACCTCATTTTACTATGGAGTGTATGGAGCAATGAGCTAATGCTCAATTTCAGCCTCTTCACAAAATATATCAAACGATTCTGATGTATACTCCTTCCTATTATCTGATCTCAAAGCTTGAATTATGCAGCCACTTTGGTTCTTAATCCAAGCCTGAAATCTCCAAGACACTCCTGCAACCTCTGACTTGAACCTTAGGAAGTAAATCCAACACATTCTAGCTAGATCATCAATAAAGACAATGTAATATTTACTTCCCTTTAATGATGGTTCAGGCTGAGGTCCACAAAGATCAGTATAGATTAGTTGTAACTTCTCTTATGCTCTCCAAGTAGTTTGTGAAAATGGTTGTCTGGTTTGCTTACCATATTGACATGCACTGCAATTTGACAAGTGTTTATCTAGTAGTGGCGGGCCTTGCACAAGCTCTATTCTCTTCATTAACAATAAAGCAGTATGATTGAAGTGGTCATGTTCCTCATTTTTATCTTGAACAATTCCTATCTTTTTGAACAACACTCAATCGCAATTGTTCCCTTTCTTTGACAACTATGTACTTTTCATTGCCAATTTTGACTTTTGAGATAACAGACCTATCGAACTCTTTCAAAAGCTCCTCATCATCTATCATATGATTGGTGCAGCCACTAATCAGCCATCTCTCACTTGAGTTGCTAGTGACAAAGCAATTTGCCATAAATAATTGCTCCTCTTCCTGTTGGTCTGCAACTTATGCCTCAATCTGTTATCGATTTTTGTTCCTATAAATTTTTGCAACGTGTCTAAGTTGTTTACACTTGCTGCATCTGAAATTAGGCTTTCTCCAACACTCTAAATGTGGATGACTCCTTTTTCCACAGTGTTGACATGGAGGGTAACTTAACTTGTTATTTCCTTCATTACTAATATTGTTATTAGTAAGTTTAGTTTGTTTAGCATTGTTTTTTTTTTCCTTTTTCTTTTTCTTCCATTTCCCACCTTCATTGATCTACAATTTAGCTTATAGAGCACCCTTAATTGACCCTTCTTGCCTCATAAGCCTTCTTTGCTCCTGAACCTATAATGCATTTAACAACTCTGCTACAGTAATACTTGATAGGTCTTTAGAATTCTCTAGAAAGGAAATTATTGCTTCAAATCTTTCTAGAATACTCACAAGAACTTTCTGAACAATTCTATAATCACAAAATGCAGTTCCAAGCAATCTTACCCTATTGACAATGCTGAGAAGTTTATCAGCATACTCCTTCACAGTTTTTGACTTCTTCATCCTTTGCATCTCAAACTCCCTAATCAAATTCAGCACTTGCATCCCTTTGACTCCCTCATTATCTTTATACTCTTGCTTGAGAAAGTCCCAAATTCCTTTGTTGACTTTACTGTCATAATTCTAGTAAAGTTTACTGGTGAGATAGCTACAAATAGACATGCCTTTGCGTTTGATTTCCTTTGCCTTCTTTCTTTGTGATTCCTAATTTAAGCAAGAGTTGAGTTGTTTGAAAAGGGAGGAACCTCGTAGTCCTCCTTTACAGCTTCTTAAAAATCACTTCCATCAAGATAAGCCTCTATTTTAACTGCCCATACCTGATAATTCTCACCCTCAAACATTAGAGGAGCAACAACTATGAAGGATGTCCCAAAATCCATGGCTTGATGGTTTTGTTTGTAACAAGTTTGGTTTGGTTTTCGAGTGTAGTGTACCTTTAAACTCACACGGTCCTTCAAAAAATAGCTCTTATACTAATTTGTAGGAGTTAAAAACTTAAGCAAGGAAAAACTACTAAAAATGGAAGCAATAGGAACTCAAAGAAAAAATGGATGACAATGCTATCTTGATTTCATTTAATTGAAACGTTCTTAAATACACCAAAATTATAACTGCAATTCAACAAAATAGCCCATGTTTCCATGATCACAAACCACTCATAACTACAAAATAGTTATTAATAGAAAATGCCTATTGTCTAGTTTGGTCAAAGCCTTCAATTTCTGTATGTGTGCCCCATTTTTCTGCTTCCATACTCCATGTTGTAGCCCACTATGATTTAATTCCACAAATTTAGCCATTTTCACATTTTTAGTCTTACCATCGTGCTATGATAACACCATATTAGAATAATTTTAGTAGATACTGAGGTATACATGCATCAATAATAGTAACAAATAACTTTCTGTATTCTTCTCCAATATAAATATAACTGAAATCTCTTAGAAGTACTAAATAAACCTAGGTGACCTCCTTCAACTGAGTTATAAAAAAATGAAATAATGTTCTTTCATAATTCTGAATCAGGCCCCACACCAAATGTTCTTTCCACTACAAAGTGTTATTGATCTAGCTATAAAAAGACTTGCTTCGATAATTCTGTTGTAAATGAGAAATTGTGTCTAGCAGAAATTTATCTCATTGCCAACTTAATCTAACCCTGTTCAAGAGATCAGTATGAATATCAGCCTTAACCAAAGAACATAATTTAATACTGGAAGTGGTAAAGAGAGCGTCTATCACTTTATTATCCATATCTTTTTTATATTTGATCTCAAAATCAAATCCTAAGAGCTTTGGTAACCACATTTGTTGAAATGGATTTATAAACTTTTGCTCTAACAGATACCTCAGGTTTGCGTGATTTATTTGCACAATAAACTTTCAACCAGTAATATAATGAGACTACTGTTTGACAACTAATACAAAAGTTAACAATCCTTCTCGTATTCTGAATAAGTGAATGTATCTTTAGGACATAATTTTGTTAAGATACGCCAATGGGTGGCCTTCTTACATAAGTACTACACATATCCCTTCTTTAGAAGCATCGATTTCAATGACTAAAATCTTGTCAAAATTGGGAATAGACAACACCGGTGCACTCATTTACTCAAGTAATTCTTGAATACTATAGTCATCAAACTCTGAAAAGTTGCCACAAAGTATTGATCAATCCAAATGGCATCACCAAGAATTCATGGTGCCTTTAGTGCGTTTTGAATGTTGTTTTGAGAACATCATTAGGATTGATCTTAATCTGATGGTAGCCAGCTCTTAAACCCAATTAACTAAAATATTTAACTCCACTAAGTTCATCCAACAATTTCCCAATTAATATTATTGGGAATTTATCTTTAATAATACATTTATTCAATGCTTTATAACTATAACACACACAAAAACTCTATACACCACCGTTCTTCTTAACTAGAATCACAAGAGAAGCAAAAGAACTTACACTTTCTTGAATGATTCCTTGCTTAAGCATCTCTTCTACTAGCTCCTATATGGCTTGTTATTACACAAATATCGACCAGGTTTTAAGTTCACTGCTTCTGCTCCCTGTTTCAATTGGATCATGTGGTCACTTTCTCTAGTGGATGGTAATACTATATGTTCTTTAAGCACATCCTCATTTTTCAGTAGCACCAGATGTAACTCCTCTTTCTGATGCTCTGATAATGCAGTAGGTTGAATCACTTTCATTGTATTAAGTTTCAATTATAGATCTGTCCTATTTATTTCCTACATTTTGTGGTAATAACATGAATTGATATGTCACCTCTTTCCATTCCAAGCATTTCTCCATATTTCCTCCTTTTACTTCAGTGATTCTTGCTCGTACTCCTCCCTTTAACTCCATTGATTTGCCCTTCAAATTAAACCTCATTAACTCCAGTGTTTGTAAGAGTATATCACTGAGGGTAGACAACGATTGCACTCCCAAATCCATATCGCTAACTCCAATGTCAATTACCAACAGGTCTATAGTGAACTCTTATCCAAGTAAACTCCTTGCATCTCTAATTGCATTCAAGCTTTAATCCTCCTCCCATTATAATCATCAATAGATCGATCTCTTCTATACCTTTCTCATGGGCTTTTATCAAATTTTTTTTCCACAAAGTTATATGTACTACCCCCATCCACCAATATATGAACGTTAGTTCCTTTATATTGTCCTATCTACTACCTTCATTCGTTGGAGGTTAGAGGAGGTTGTACCAGCCATTGCCTATAATGAAATTACTAATTACTCAAGCCCTGGTTGCTCATCTTCCATCTCTTCTCTACCATATACATATGCGTGCTCTCTTTATATTTGAAGGCCTAGACTATACTTCTCTTCACACCAAAAGCACAGATCTTTGGCTTGCCTTTCCCCTAACTTTTTACAGTTGGTGGTCTTTGTTAGTCTCTGTTCCCCACTTTTGATTTGGTTTCCTTCTATAGGTCGTGGTAGTATTCCTACTCTAGATTTTTTACCACTACTTACTCTTCAGCTTTTAAATTCACTCCGATCCACTCCATCAAACCTTTGAGCAACTAATTCATGTTTTTGTAGCTAAGTCATATGCCTGCTGCAAACAGGCTTACTAGGTAAGGCTATGAGATATCATATTGAATTTAGCACAGTACTCTTTAACATTCTCCTCTTTCCTCAAATCTGTCAATTCTCAAATAGGATCTGCAAGCACATTTTTCTCTAATCTATGCTCCAAGGCTAACAAATTTTTAATTAATATAATTAAGATACATAATAATTAAATTAATTAAAAATTTTAAAATAAGTCATTTGAGTCCATTATATCATGTGATAGTGAAATTTATTAATTGATTTTAAAAATAATAAAAATATCATGTTAATGATGATATTAATTAATAAAAATATCATGTTAATGATGACATATTAATTAAAATTACTATTTTAATTAAAAATATTTTGAAATAATATTGTCTAAAATACGCTTTTAACCTAAAAATTAAAATCTTAAACAGAATTTGATTCGTAGCAACACAAAATAGCTCATTCTATTGAATCCGAAGTGATGAGTTTCTTTAACTCAAATGTGAAAAATTTGCAAATTAAGGCTACAAGTGCATGTTGATACTTCAAATAAAAATTTCACCAAGTTTAGAGGAAAAACAAATCATTCAGATCATGAATCCACCTGAATTCTGAAATGTTCCCTGGAAACAGATTCTTATACTCCGAAATGCTCCATGCGTTTTGCTATTTTATACTCGGCTTCAAGCGAGGTCCAAGACACCAATTTTTTTACTGATTTTACTTCTGTAACTCGCAACAGGATAAAGAATTTGTTAGTTATCATTTTTAGACACCCTTTTTTAGCTTTTCTCCAATATGTCTCCCTGTAATTAATGTGAAGCCACTGGTGAAAGTCTTTGACTAGACAAATTCATCCTCTGATTCACGACCTTTTTGCAGTGATGGGTAAGGTATACAACTGCGAGATTATAGGCGAAGGAAGTGACAAAATATTGACACTTAGGAAAACTATAATGGCTGCATCTGAGCAAATTTACAGCAGATGTAATAAACAAGAAAATATTTGAAGAAAAAAATAATAAGTCAAGAATTCTATGGACTACCAGAAAAGGCCTTGTCAGCAAATATTTGGCAAACAAATCTTGGATACATGTAGTTCCCTTCTTTCAGCTATCCGTCTAGAAGTCCACAAGTAGGAAATTTATCAGCACTCCATATCCTTTTCATATATGAACTTACAATTTACCATACTTGTTCTATATGCATTCTGGCAACCTATTATAGCCTTTCTTCCTATTCTTCGTTTTCCAGTAATGGAAGTCCTCGATCGATGTAGTTTAGGACATAATAATGATCTAAGGTTGTGCTGGGATTGGATCTATGAGTTTCGTTGAAGAAATTCACCAATTATATTTTAAAACTAGAAAGCTTTCAGTCATTACTTGGACCATTTCCTAAGAGTTTTCGAGCCAAGTTGAGGACAACATAAGAGAATAATCAAAATAATAAATTGCATATGGTCAAAGATAGAATACCTGTCTTTCTTTGTCTGGTAAAGAGAACAAGTGTTGCGAACCCAACCATGATTGCAACTCTCATCACCTTTAGAGAAACAGATGAACAATAATAGTTATCAGTGAGCATTACTATAATCTTCTCATCATCTTTTTTTTTGGAATTGCAATCCAAACTGGTAGCTCAGGGGTGGTTCAGCCCTGAACAAAAAATTTTGTAGTGGAACAAATAAATTTATGATATGATACTCAATCCATATGAACAATAAGTATCTATCACCTTTACTTGGAGATGAATCAGTAAGAATTATAAAATTGCAGTTTTTATTGTAAATTGAAATGCTTAGGAGGTGAAATACAAATACATGCTAAAGACACTCTCTCAACAGAGGCAACCACATACGCCCTCATCAAACTTCACTACTGTAGAATCTTTTGTAGACAGTGAAGAAATTTCACACATTTCTGTATTGAGCATAATGTGAATGTTAGAGTCGAAATACATGTGAAGCTGCTTCTCATTTGCATCATAGCTGAAATTGATCAATTCTCAGGTTTTCAGTGTCGATGTTTTAGATTCCCAAGATACCAATTAAATTACGAGGAGAAAAGATTTAACCTGTCCTAAAGGTCCTAAGCCAGCTTCAGCATCCACGGAACCCTCCAAGTTTGATTTTGGTAAGCTTTTAGAAGCCTCTCCCCTTTGTTCTGCTTCAGCACCAGTGTTATCACACTCACCATGCTGAAATACATAGCATAAAAGAAACACTAAATTAGTTCAGAAGAAAATTACAAGTGTCTTTAGCCTCCTTCAGCTGGAAAGGGAGAGAAATGTGGAATTTATCCATTTCCAATCTTTTGTGGTCTCTGTCTAACAGGAATGCAAATTCTAGCATATATGATATAGCTTCCACTGCGCTATGGTAGCAATATAAAAACAGTATCATTATAGATATAGAACTATATAAGGTGTGCATGTCCACCAAAATAGCAATAGCATCATGCATCATCCATTGCTGGTGTAGATTAATGTACTAGTTGGAGAATGATACAGCTTAAATCTTCTAAATTTTCACACATAAGAAGGACCATCATTCCAAACTGATAGACTGGATAACGACCGGAGAAAAAGCTTTAGATCCTCGATCTGAAAAGGCAATACCTTCTTCATAAGCACTGAAAAAGAAGAATCTATCTTTTCTAGTTGATTGTTTGTTTCACCCCTCAAATCTCCCATTAGATTCAATATTTGTTTTCCACCAGCCGTGATACACAATCGCCTTCCCTCATCTGGGAATATCCAGCCACCAGAGTTCTCAAAAGCATAGCCCTTTTCTCCTGAAATTCCATCCATACTTGGATCTTTAGAAACTTTTGGTTGAACTCCTTTTGCAATCTTTTCCCTAAGAAGTAAGTTACCACATGGATTTCTTATTCTTCCTGAAACAGAAGCTCCTTCACTTGTGGAATTTCTGATCAAAACTTCAGAAGATGATTCATCTTTGTGTCTATCAACTTCTTTATGCATAAATTCTAGGTTCCCGGTCTTGAAAGATGATCCAGTCTCAGAAAAAGGTCTAACATAAGTACTTTCCTCTTCTCTTTTTCTAATATTTGCTCGGAATTGTTGAACATCTGCAGTGTGAATCAGATTCCTGATGCTCCTGGAAATTGGCAGTTCTTTTACAATATTTTTCGTCTTGCATTCAGTCAAGTGAGAACTCTCCACAGGAAGTTCCACTTTATTCTTGCTCAACTGAGATCTTGTTGGTGCTGGTCTCACTTTGGATTTTATCTCCTGTTTCATAGTTCCATGGATTATATATTAGAATACAATTCTTAAGGAAGAGGAAGGTTATTTGAAGTACTAGGTAAATGTACCTGATTCATACTACTTTCGAAGGCACTGATCATGTTTCTTACATTGCTAAGAGTTTTCTCTTGTGGCCCTTGCTTCTCAAACTTATAAGCTCCATTTCTCTTCGATTCTGCCGTAACTTTGGTTTCTGCAGGAAGCACAGATCCTGAAGTTTCTAGCGAAAAAGCTTCTTCTGAGAAAGTGGCTTTCTGAAGGACGTCAATTGGTGGTGTCCCAGTTTCAGTCTTCTTAGCTACATTCCATCTGTTTACTTCCTTTAGATAGACATTGGACATGCCTGACATAGTTTTGTTGGAATAATCGTCTCCAAATCTATCTGTAACATTCTAAAGCATGTGGATTGTCATTATGTCGTCTTTAAGTGTCCATTTTATCCTACTGGTTTAAGGAATGAAAAAAATTCACACATGCAATTATTAACTAATCCTTAACTGGGTCCATTTGAATTTCATCATGATGAGCTCCGTGCATGTCTTCAGGACCAGATTTTCCCTTCCTAAAGAGCGCAGAATTGCTGGCGGACCCTGGATCAGCTTGAGCGGCTAAGACTTCATTAAGGCAGCTTCTTGGCGAATCTGTCATCAGTTAGAGAATGAAGAAAATGTCTTGTAGACAAGCTAGGCACAAGGACACGTGATTCATGATCTCAAATTTGTTTGATATTTAGTTAGCCTATCACAATGATATTGATTGAGTTAGGAAGCATCACACCTGAGACCTCAAAGCCGCGCAGCAAAGGTGACTCTGAATTGCTATGAACAGGGCTAGCATGCTCTGGACTTCTTAAATTATTGTTGAGAAGTTCAATATGCTTCTTTATTAATGCTGATTGTCTCTGCATTCAACGTTACTTCTTACAACAGCATAAGGGAAATGTTATATTTTGTTGGAGCAACTAAATACTTTACTCCAGTAAACACGCATCTTCCAGAATGAAATTTCATTTACAAGTTTTATAAACTCATCAAGCAGAACCCTGACAATTGCTGATTCTGTTTATCTTTAAAATCGATTCATGATATATCGAATGAACTTAAAACGGAATAAAGATTTTGGAAAAATAAAAGAGAAATGCACCATGGCGCGGACACGCTGGCGATCTTCTTCATTGAGGACAAACTTCAAAGACAGATGTACCTTCCAACCTCCTTCAAGGGAAAATATATCATCCCAAGTGCCCTTCTCAATCACTGAACTGGACTCAACATCTACCCCCATTACACAAACACTTAATCAAGGCTTCAAATTGGAAGAAATCGTTAGTTTACATAAAATATGGAAAATAATGGAAAACCTGTACGCGATATTTCATTTCCCTCAGCATCCTGAATCAAAACAACCAAATTCTCACGCAGAGTTGTCAATGGACTGCACGAAAATTGTTAACTCCAACGTTTAGTCCAGACTCTCTTGTTATTAGCATTAAAGTGAAAGACAAGGTAAAGCACACGAGTCATTACAAAGAGAAGTCTCCCTTGTCCCTAGTTTCAAATTCTCTTTTCCCCAAGGAAACTGCACGATGAAGGGATTTCCAGTAACCATTTATTTCTTCCACCGAAATTACGGGTATTGATATAAACAACAAGTAACTGGGGATTGCTTACTCTTCACTGATGTTCCTGAACGAGGTGATGATAGTTGAGGACCCGAGAATTCTAGGACTGTACTTGATTAATATTTTTCAAAATCAGCATACCAACAGCCGCCCATTCCGCACTATAGCTAGGATAGAACGATTTCACAGTATTTACATACCTGAAATTTGGATGGTTCCTGGCATCCCAAGGGCGAGAACCTTAAAGAGAAGGTTGGCAGAAAGTACCCAGGAGGTCTATCCTAAGGACTTAATACACTAGAAAAGATGGTTCCGTTGTGAATATGAAGATACGAACAAATAGATTGTTTCAGAAAGAAAGAAGTGGGTTTCTGAGTGCAGTTGAGAGCCGGCCTGGGATTGCATAAAAAGTGTGGATGTGGTTGGACTTCGATGAAGTTTAGATCGTGGGGTCACAGCATACTTGACTGTATCTTTTTAGCCACCTGTTAGTTAACCGGATTTCATATTTGTCTTGTCTTCTTTCGTAAAATTGTTTCTTCCAGGTCCTCCCTCGGCAGCACGCAATCTTCGAACTGTAAGAAACGAACATAAAGAGAACTACAAAAGTGGGTTTCCTTTTTAACATACAATTTGTCTTCAATCAACTGTTCTCATGGTATGGTAACCGAGAGCCATTTCAGTTTGTTAACAAGCTAGACATGGGATGAGAGTTAAAAAGTTAAAAACCCATTGAATTCTCAGCACTACTTGTGTAGCTAAGTTATAAAACCAGTTCCCAAAGATTTCTTTTGTGAGAATAAACACGATGATCCGATCAATAGACTCGTTACTGAGCGTAATGAAATTGTGTACATCATAATGCACTATGGTTTACTTGCCTGAAAACTTGAGACGGATATTACTTGATTGTTTGGAATTTACGTTCGCTATAATACCATTAAAATTTCTCCCTCACTGTACAAAATTGTGATTTTTTGGTTAAATAGTTGCAGAAAGTGCTTCAAGACGAAGGGTGCAGAGAGAATGAATATTGTGGCTATGTAAAATTTCATAAAATTTTGCTTACATAATACATCGTTGCTTCGACCAAAACTTCCTGACACTGCATTAGTCTGTGCCTCCTATCACTCATCATCAAATTTGATACCAGACAGGCACCTCAGCAGGTATTGGATTACCCTTTTTGACATAATCAACTCTGAAGCCATAGTCATCATCCATTGCATCTACTTTAGCTGCTTTTTCATTCTTTTCTTCTCCGCTCTTTTGATCTTCGGATCAAGTATACCGTCTGTTGTCGAATATGAAACGAGATCCTCTGTCCAGTTTTACTCTGTTTTATTCTGTCTCATGAAATCTCAACCATTTATTTTGCGGGACTTACGCGGGCTCTACATAAATAAATAGCTGAGATTTATTGGACACAATAAGACACCATAATATTGGACAGAAAATTTGGACTCGTCAAATATAGCTTCTCATTTTGCCTGCCACTGGCGTTTCTAGCCTGAATTTTGCTCTTGTCATCTTCTTCAGATGCCATCTGCTGTGGTGACTTGATGGTTGGGGTTCCAAATCACCCTGCTATTGTCAAATGTGAGTGAT
>JANKOD010000192.1:9949092-9960043 GCA_026284645.1 Erythroxylum acuminatum
AAATTCTACTACCCTTGACCAATTGGTCTGCTACCCGGCATTTTTCCTAGTCCGGGTTTTAACCCCGAAAAATTCTAGAAAATTTCCTAAAATTCTCCAATATTAGAAAATCATTATTGACACTCTCCAAATAATTTTTCAAGATCAATAACCCATAATTCTTGAAATTCTCAATCAATTACAGTTATAACCAAATAGACCGAGAATGTCAATGTATGCATGTACAATAATTTCATGTGCAACAATGTTATTTTTCACAATACAAATATGTCACATAATGTATGAATATGTAATCGCATTTCTAACCCCTCACTGATCACTCAAAATTCTCATTTTACCCTTCCCGCTGGAACCGGGATGTTACAATTTAAGCTCTTAACTAAGTTATATCATATTTCAAGTAAAAGAACTGAAATTATGAAATTTATACTAAAAAAGAACTTAAAACAAAGAACTGAAATCATTAAAAAAAACAAACATTTTATCAAACATCTTACATGCATCAGAAATTCATCCCAATATAACAACTAAAATCACGTCTTGTCCCTTCTATCACTAACATTTATACCTTAAAGTTGTTTTCTAATCACAAATTACACAAATAAACGAAAGTAATCAAATACCCAAATTCACTTTCATCTAATATACAAAAAAACACATGATAGTGGTTGGAAAAATACCTCCACCGTAGGACACGATGACAATGGCCGGAGAAGACAACGCCGACGAGCAGAAGAGGAGTCCACGACAGAGAAACCAGAGAGAAGAAAACCGAAGAAGAGATGCAGCAGGAAAGGAAGAAGAAGACGCAGGTGGGGTTAGTTTGAAGTTAAAGAAAACGACGTCGTTTGGTTTAAAATTACCGACGGAAATTTTCTGTAGGTAAATTTTTTTCAAAATTTTTATTCCGCCAATAATTTCTGCCTTCTTTACCGACAAGCATCTTATACCGTCGCTAAATCTCCCTTATTTACCGACGGAAATCTTATGCCGTCGCTAAAGCCCCCTTATTTATTGACGGAGATCATATACTGTCGCTAAAGCCCCCTTATTTACCGATATTTAGCAACGGGTATTAGTACCGCCGCTAAATAAAATTTTTCCTGTCAACTTTACCGACATAAATGAATTTTTGGTTGGTAATTTTCAACGGTTTATTTTCCGTTGGTAAGTTTTCATCGCTAATTCCTCATTTTTTTTGTAGTGTGAGACTATCCACACCTGACAAATTGTGTAATGGACCACAAGACAACCAACAAAAAATGAGTGGTCTTGCCATCACCAAGAGTGGTATGAAATTCATGGTGTATATGCTCCCTTGTTCTCAAGATGGCCTTCCAAGTGAATGAGAAGATGGATTTACAATTTATATTCTAAATGCTTCAACATTTCAAGAAAATAATATGTATCCATTTACACCACAATGCTTGCTTATCCATCTTCAATCTCTAAAATCTTTTGGCCAACATGATTGTATTCATCAACTTTAGAGATGTGATGCCAAGTCCTCCTTTTTCTTTTGGTAAACATATGTGCTTCCATTACATGCGGACTTTCCTACCAGAATCCTCCTGATCGTGCCAAAGAAAGTTATTGTAGAGCTTCTCTATAGTTTTAATGACTTTCCTGGGAAGAACCAAATGAGCAGCCCAAAAAACATTTATTGAGTTCAAAATAGATGATATAAGTTGTAATCTCCCAGCAATTGCTAAAGTTTTAGAGCTCCAATTAGCAATTTTGTGTTTGATTCAACCAATAAAGAAAAATTAGTAGCTGTATGAGTAGAATTTTGAAAGAGGTATACCAAGGTAGATCACTGGGAGAGGATGAAATCTAAAACCACTTATGGAGTGGAGATGTGCCTCAAACCCCAATGCAGATTTGGATAAGAAGAAGCTACTTTTGGTAGAGTTAACCTCCAAAGCAAAGAGTTTGTTGAAAATTTTGAATGCTTTCATCAATGTGGAATTGAAGTGTGGTCTGCCTTTGAAAGCAAAATAAGATCATTTGCGAAGCTTAAAGTGGTAATTCTCAGACCTTTACATTTGGAGTGGCATTTAAAAGCTTTGGAACTTGCAACAATTGCTATTAAAGTTTTATTAAAAACCTCCATTACAAGGGTGCAAAGATATAGAGATAGGGGTCACCTTGTTAAAGTCCTTTGGAGCTCTTGAAATGCTTGTTAGGTTGCCCATTCACCAAGATTTTAAAGAAAGGAGTGGTGACACATTCAGAAATCCACTTGATGAAGGTGTGTGGGAAGTTCAAGGCTTGAAGTGTGTTTAATAGGAATTGCCAGTCAACACTGTCAAAAGCCTTCCTTAGGTCTACTTTGAGGAAGCAATCCTTCCTGCCTCTTTGAGAGCCATAAGGTTTAATGAGTTCTTGTATAAGGAGGATGTCTCAAATGACCCGTCCAGGGATGAATGTATCCTGAGATAAGTTGATGTAATTTGCTAAGACTTTCTTCAATCTTTGAGCTAACACCTTTGAGATGAGTTTGTACACTGTATTGCAACATGAGATTGGTCAAAAGTCAAAGAAAGTATTATGCTTCCCAGGTTTAGGCATTAGGATTATGAAGGTATTGTTAAACTCTGTCAACAACTTCCCATTATTGAAGAATTCAAGAACAGCAGTTATCACCTTGGGTTTAATTAGATGCTAGGCCTTGTTATAGAAGAATGGATTGAATCTATCTAGACCAGGGGCTTTGTAGAGGTTCAATGTTTTCAAGACATTCTTAACTTTCTGACTAGAAACAGGTTGTGTTAACCATTCAGCTTCAATAGTAGTAATTTGACATTGCATAATTTCACTCGGAAGGTGCTAAACAGAAGTGGCCTGTGAAGGGGCTGTCAAAAGTTGAGAAAAATAATCATAGGCACCATATAGTAATGAAAGTTGAGAAGTTAATTCTTGGTTGTTATGTAGAAAGGAGATGATTCTGTTGCGGTGTTTCCTGGAGATGACTTTTCTATGGAGGTAAGCAGTATTTCTGTCCCCTCTTTCAACCACTCGACCCTTGAACTTTGTCTCAATAAGGAGTAATCGTAATGAAGAGCATTGGAGAGGTGTTGAATGGTGGTTCTTTCCTGCTCGAGCAATGATGGAGATTGGGGATCATCTTGAAGTTGTAATTGGATTCTCTCCAGAGCAGCTTGTGCAGTATTTAACAGATGATGAGTGTTTCCGATGTTGTTTTTAAAAAGTCCTTGCATTTCTTGCTTAATGAGTGAGAGTTTCCTTGCAAGTATGTATTGTTTGGTTCCTTGAAATGGTGTACATAATGCTTTCATAATACACGAGTCAAATTTAGCAAGTCCAGCTAGGAGGTTGTTGAACTGAAACGAGAAGGTGACTCTTTCTGACGTTAAATGAATTATAAGAGCTGAGTGATCAGAGAGACTTGTGTTATTGAAGTGAATGTAACAACTTGGGAATTTGGTGAACCATAACTGATTAGCCAAGCCTCTATCTAACTTTTTATGTATGACGTTGTCTCCATCTTCAAGTTACAGAAATTACTGGAACCAAATATTGCTAACATGTGTCAACATGTAAACTCAACAAAGGGGTTATGAAAGCATGTGAGACTTTTATTTTCCAGTAACATGATTGTCAATACAAAATAAACGTATAAATAAATTTTACAAACAAGTTTATCAATAAATATAAAACCAAACTCATAAAGTATGCCTCTCCAGTTAAGCTGATTTTTCTCGATTAATATAGTTTAAAAAATGATTTGGAATTAATTTACCTGTGGCACAATGAAAAAATTGAACACAAGGCTGGAGGGCTAAACTATCAGGATTGATGGTAATATCATCAGATATGTACCGTAATATATATACATATATTGATGGCCTTGTTCAACTAGCTCAGTTGCAAAATGGCTCCATTCTATAACAAATTTTGCTATTAGATATGAACTTAGGTGCCCTAAGGCTATGCTTGGTTAGACGTAAAATTTTTAATGGAATGGAATAGAATAAAATTGAATTGAATGATTTATAATGAAATGAAACGTAAATGAATGTAATATTAGAAAATTGTTGTTTGGGATGGATGAAATGATTCATAATGTAATATAGTGAAATGTTGTTTGAATGAAAGGCTTATAATATAATATAGTGTAAAGTTGTTTATTATTTTACATTTCATCCTAAACTCCTCAAATCGAAAATTTTTCATTTTTACTGTTTAGAATGGAATGAGATGTAATATGAAGCCCTCCTCTTTCATCCCATTCCATTCCATTATAAAACCTCCTCTCAAACAATAGAATAATATTACATTTCATTTCATTCCATTGTAAGACCTTCAACCAAACATAGCCTAATTAAGCAAAAGGGCATGCATTGGTTTCTAACTCATCCTATTGTATCCCAAGAGGTTAATTCTCAATCCCATATAAATTTGGCATACTCACACGCTTGCAAGGCTTTTTATAATCAGCTCGTGTTACATTAGTCTGTTCAATTCATGAAGACATCAGTTTAGAAGGTTAAATTCACAATGTTTGGCGCAGGCCAAGAATTGAACAAAGAATGTTAAGTTATCCTCCTTCACTGGAATCCTAAACTTTTAGCAACTGATGAGCACCAACTAAATTCTTGGGATGGACTTGGCACGTATAAACTGTTTGAGAATGGCCTTCTCCTTATCAATTCGTTTCTTCTCTTAAGGATCTTTGGGTTTCACTTTTCTTTTCTCTTCCAACATCCACTTGAATAGTTCATGCTGTTGATCTTCAGGTATTGGCTCCTTTTCCTTGATAACTTCAGGCAGGCCTGATGGCATCTCAGCAATTTCCAGGTAATCTTCTAAGGAAGATTCCATTTCTCTCGAACCTTTGTCTTCTGCACTTTTCTTTACACCTCTGCTATTTTCCGCATTCATACTTTTCCTTTTTGCCCTTGTAAACATATAAGCTGCCAGAGGTTGAAAAACATAAAAAATTTATGTTACCACTTACAAGTTCCAGGAGTTACGAATGCTACCTGTCAAGCACTTTGTCACTCATTAAAAGGATGAGTTCTATGACGCATCAGACCATTCCAAAACTATGTAGATAGTATAAAGGGATCACCAAAATCAGCATATCAATGGTCACAGAATTTAGAGTCATAAACCTCCATCTCTGGCTTCCAGAAGTGATGCAAGAAAATTGAGTTGGTTCTTACCATTTTAATTATGGAAATAGAACTTTGCCATTTCACAGTAATGTGGTTTCAAATAAAACAAGAAGCCGGGCAACACTGTACTGGAAAAAAAATCAAATGGTTTATGCCTTCAGACATCAGAAATATTTGTAGAAAGCTCAAGACATCAAAACAATAGACCGTTGGCCTGTAATGAACTTGAATGATTATGGACTCCACCTCAATAACACTTAGAAATCCCTCTTACAATAATTAACTTCTATAAAATAGCCACCTCTATTTTCAACCAGTTAAAATCTCCACTAGGAGCTTTAAAAAAAGGCTACAAACAAAGATAAGAATTAAAATGATGAGCTTCCATGATCAATCACAGCAACAGTCTCTCGAAATGCAGTGATGGTGCGTTAAAGTTTTTATCCTATTTTACACGTCATGGTTACAGCGATGAAAGATTCAATCTCAGTTCTAGGAGACAAACTGGAAGGCTGTACTAGTTGACGAGCCAAGTTGGTAAGCATTCTCCAATAAAGCAAAACTTAGCTAAATGTAAAATCTACAAACTGGAATATAATGATCAATAGCTTATGAACAAAGACTATTAAACTCATGGTCCAAACCAAGAAAATTTTCAAAGTCACCAGAATTGATTCCCCCGAAAAACACTAAACCCACAAGCAATCTCAAAGCTTCCGTCAATAAGATCAAATCAAAACGTTCAATCGGCCATAAGTCGCAGAATTAGTCAATAATTACTTGGTCCCATCTTCCCCTTTAGCTAAAATCACGCATACCCATATGATCAGATTGCAAGTCATTACACCACACAAACAACCAAGACCTAAATGAATAGACCGTTCGCAAAGATTAAAAATGAACATACCCACGTATGTAAAGGGTTGTAGACGCATTCTGAAATAAGAAGAGCAAGAGAGGAAAATGGGGCATGTAAAACCAATAAATGGTGACAAACCTCCAAGAGCCAGATTAAAAATCAAGAGAGTCCTCCAAACGGGCTTCAAACGCCTATGTAGCGACTCCGTTTTCAATGGAGGTGGGTGTTCTGATTGGGGCTGACGCTGAGATCCTTCCATTTCTCTTATCAACAACAATGGTTTCTCCTTTCTGGGATTGAAGATTTTGGTTTCACTCCATCATATTCATTTTCTCATCGTTTTCGTGGAACGCAAACAGGGTATATTCCTTGGCTTCGACTCTAATCCAAGAATCAACCTCGCATTTCAACAAATACAACACTGGAAGTTAGACATGGAACAGTGGTTCAGCCAGAAAATTGTGGAAGTTGAGGAGGGTTTTGACTTGTTGACCATGTGGGGTTTAATGTGGGGGCCCAGTAGTATTCCAGCTTCCAGTGGCAGTGATTGGGCCAATTCGTTTCTGTGTACCCTTGAAGGAACGTCTCAACGGCCCAGAACAACCATTTGTTAATGTTGTATTTAGAAAGAAGGCTACACTAATAAATAATGTTGGTTCACATTAGCTACTAAGTAGGGTCGGTCTTGACGTTTTATAGGCCCTAGGTAAATAAAAAAAAGGCTCTTAATTTTTTTCTTTTTTCTTTTTTTATGATAAGTAAGAGTGGGCTCTTATAAAAAATAAAAAAATAAAATAAGGGTCTTTTTGTTGTTCTTTATGAAGATCAAGACTTTCATAAAAATATAATAAAATAAAATAAGGCCCTTTTTATTGCTATTTCATTTTTTATGAGACTGAGCCCTGGGCAAGTGCCCTGCCTGCCCCTGCCTGCCCCTGCCTAAAGCCAACTCTGGCTACAAGTTTAAGATAAAGAAGCATAATCTTAACAATGTTTGCATAATAATCACCATAGGTCTTGCCACAAAAAAAAAATCTCCATAGAAAAAAATATATTTTTATCTCTACATTAAATCATAAGTAGGAGAATCACTGTTCATATGTTAAAGATAAAACAGTCAAATGAAAGAGAGATCAATCCAATTACTTTTGAACTAAAGTTTAAAAGAAAACATTTTTTCTAAAAAATTAAGAGGTTTATTAAAGTTACTTAAAATAGAAGAGAACTTCGTGTCTTTTCCTTTATTATCAAAATATTAGTTAATGTACATTTTCCATAGAGGTAGAAGTCTATAAATGCAGAAAAGTATAAGAGAGATTAACAAAAGTTTAATTAAAATATTTCATGAAGTTGTGTGGTTACGCACATATATACCATTGAAACTCAACTTATAAGTAGCGAGCTGAAACAGTCTCTCAAAAGCAATGCAAACTTTAGCATAAAGTTGTTAAGGATTAATACTTATTTAAAGTTTACTTAAAAATAAAATCCTTTATTAGAAAGTAGAAACATAAGCAAGAAGGTGTAATATAAAAGAATATAGTAAGAAATGTAAATAGTAAATTTTACTTAGACTTGTGCCTATATTTTTGGGAAGCTAATCATGATCCAGTGAAAAATTAATTTTTACAATTTCTTGATCATACTTCTTTAATCTAATAACTTGGAAAGCACAAATCATTAATAAAGGGTTGAAATGTACTTAATTCAGATTTTTACAACAAAAAAATTTTCTCGAGATGCCAACTACAAGTTATTCACGTATCCAACTTTTAACGGTATTAACGAAATAATTAAAAAGAACTCAACTTTTGCTAAAAGAAGGCATAAATGCTAGCTTCCTCGTACCTTCCTCTTATTTATAAAGAAAGAAAAAAGAGCATCTTTCTCTACAAAAATTAACTTCCTAATTATAATTACAGTCTAACTTTAATTGTAATTGTAATTTTAATGAAATTAAATATCTCATATTTGATCATTAAAATTGCTTAAATATCACAATTAAGTCCAACTTAATTTTAAGTTAATTTTTCTTTTTTTAATTACTCTTTTTTGTATAACCTATTAGATGCCCACTATGCAAAGAACTTTTATATCTATCTCTATATATCTAAATTCTCATAACTAAATTGTTACCCAATCATATCTAATAAGAATTGTTTTTGGATAATCATATCTTTAATAATTGAAAATATGACTTTTTTTTTCTCTATGAGTAATATGTCTCTAGGTACTCCTACTAAAAAATGTAAATGTACTCCTACTAATCTTCTTGTAGACAAAAAATATGTATTTATCTCCAAGGCAAATACTTTGAATTTATTATGAAAATGAATTTTTAAATATCTTGTAACTTTTTGACTCTACGACTAATATATTAATAAAATCACTAATTTCCAATTGGATGTACTGGTATGAAATTTGAACAACTTCAAATTTTATCCTACTTCTGCTACTTATCTTGAGCATCATTTTTTATATATAAATATTCATTGTAACAACATTTTGTTTATTGAGATTTGTAAGATTATATCAAACTTTTTGAATATCTTATAACCATCTATATTCGATTTAGTTTTAAACTTATTGGATAATATATGCTTCAACTAAACATCATATCCTAACATCATCAACATTAACTCTTTCAAAGTCTTACCATTTTATAACTAATATGAGACCTTATTAATTGATTTAATTAAAATTGTCTGAAGTAAGTTGTTGTATTAGTATAAACAAAAGAAATAAATATTATATCATAAAAATCAACAAGTTTTTTAAAGTTCGTTAAATTATAAGAGAACTTCGTATCTTTTACCCTATTATTAAAATATTAGTTATTGTATGTATACGTAGCAAAATAAAATAAAATATTTTACGAAGTTGAGTGGTTAGGCACAAACCATTGAAACTTAACTTAAAAACAATGGGCAAAAATAATTTCTCAAAAGTAACACAACCTTTAGCATGAAGTCGTTAAGGATTAATACTCAATCACCTAAAGTTCACCCAAAAAATAATCTTTATTAGAAAGTAGAAACACAAACAAGAATATGCAATATAAAAGAATATATTAAGAAATGTAAATAGTAAATCCTACCTCAAATGAAGAAGTATAATTCATTTTCTTATTATGTATTTTATTAATAGATAAATGTTATTTTTTTAGGTTACTTAGACTTCTACCTATATTTTTGGGAAGCTAATCGTGATCCAGTTAAGGACACAATGAAAAAAATAATTTTTACATTTTCTTGATCATGTCTTTTAATAGAATAATTTGAAAATTACAAATTATTAATGAAACGGTTGAAATGTACCTAAGTTGGATTTCTACATAAATATTTCTTCTGGAATTGTTAACCACAAGTTGTTTAGGTAACGAACCTTTAACGGTATTCACATAATAAAAAAACGAACTCAACTTTTGAGAAAAAAAAGGCATAAGTGATAGCTTCCTCGTACCTTCCTCCTATTTATAAAACAGAGAAAAAAAAAGTTTCATTCTCATCAAAATTCAACCTCCTAATTATAATTATAGTCTAACTCTAATTGTAATTATAATTTTATTTTAATGAAAAACAAATATCTCACATTTGATCTCTAAAGTTTCTCAGATATTACAACTAAGTCTAAATTAATTTTTTAATTGTTTTTTTATGTATAACCTATTAGATGCCTAATATATAAACAACTTTATATTTATCTCTATATATCTGAATCTTCATAATTAAATTATTACCTTTTCATATTCAATAAGAGTTTTTTTGGATAATCATAGCTTTAACAATTGAAAATATGAATTTTTGTTCTTTTTAAGCAATATGTCTCTATGTACTTCCATTAAAAAGTATAAAACCTTCTTGTAGACATAAAAAATATGTAATTATCTCCGAAATAAACATTTGAATTCATTATAAAAGTAAATCCTTCAATACTTTGTAACTTTTTGACTATGCATCTAATGTATTAATAAATTTCCAATATGATGTATTATTATAAGATTTGAACTTATTCAAATTTCATCTTACCCTCACTACTTGTCTTGGGAATTATTTTTCTATAAATATTCACTGTAACAAACATTTTGGTCATTGGGATTTGTAAGATTATATCCAACCTTTTTTATATCTCATAACCTTCAATTATACTATTTAGTTCTAAACTTATTAGATAATACATACTTCAACTAAATATAACATCCTAAAATCATTTAACATTGACTATTTCAAAGTCTTATCATTTCATATCCAATATGAAACCTTGCTAATTGATTTAATTAGAATTATCTAAGGTATGTTGTTGTGTTAGTATAGATGTAGAAGAAATAAATATTACATTCCTCCTTATATAAATTCATACAATTATGGAATTTAGTTGTGGGGGCATTCATTAAAAAAATCTAATTTCCTATCGATGAGCAAAAAACTTTATATCTTACCATATCAATCTTATTGAGGTATTTCAACATTCTTAATACTTAATTTTTACTCAAATTTAAATATTTTGAACTTTTCAAAATTTTAAATCAAAATTTTATTTAATACATATGATCCTATCATATAAAGTCATTAGTAAATATAATGAAATACAAGTATTCATATTTTATGAATTGTTATTACATCCGACACTTCATATGTATATATTTAACAATTTAATATTATCATCATCCTTTTACCAAAGGTTGTTTCACTCATTCTTCAAACGTAACAAGTTTCATACGATTTGTAATCAAAAGGAAATATATAATCTTATATGTAACCTTATTGTTATCATTATGCTGATTTAACTAACATAGGAAAGAAGGATAATCTCAATTATTTATCATTTCATTCTTGCCACATATATTAAACTTAAATATTCCTTGATTCAACAAATACAAATTATTAGTATAAAATTAGATCAATTACTTTTTCTCAATAATATATTTCTTATCATGACGTGATTTTTGTAA
>JANKOD010000192.1:9960143-9971406 GCA_026284645.1 Erythroxylum acuminatum
TAAATTAATAAAATTTTTATTAATGAAAATAGAATATATATATATAATTATTCTTTAATTGTTTGTAAATATTTCTATATAAATATAAATAAATTATTTTTAAATATAAATCACATATGATAGAATAAAATAAAATTTATTAAATAATTAATAATAATGTTTTTATATAATTAATACTAAATTGAATATAATTAATAATAAAATAATAAAACTTTTATTAAAATTTTTATTATTTTAAAATATAAAATATATAAAAAAATTATTTATCATGGTTGTGACTTGAACCATGACTTTTTAATTGGATATGATTTCTGTTTTAAAATTATAGCGTTAAACCTCCTTAACAACTATTTTAATATCAGGGGTATAATAGTCATTTATTACACATTACATTCCATTCCATCTATTTTCCAAACAACATTTCACTGCATTACATTATGAATCATTCCATCCTTCCCAAACAACTTTCACTATATTATGTTTCATTTCATTATAAACCGTTATGTTATGTTCCATTCTGTTCCATTCCGTCCTATTCTATTAATTAACATCCAGCCAAACATGCCCTAATATCAACCTTACTGATTAGGCGTCTTAATTGCCTCTTCACCATACCTAGATCAAGTCTTCTCCTCCTAGCAGGCTTGGCCCTGGGCAAGGGTAAGACACCAACCCAAGGCCTACTATCATGAATAATAAAATAGCCAACAAAAAGGGTTATTATTTTACCTCATTTTGTTTTTTTATGAAAGTCAAGGGCTCACCCTTGATTCTCATAAAGAACAACAAAAGGGTTCCTATCTTGCTTCTTCTTTTTTCTATGAGGCCTCACTCTTGATCCTCATAGAGAACAAAAAAGGTAAAATAAAGGCCCTTTTTTACTTTGCCTAGGCTTATAAAACGTTAGGAACGACTTGCCTCCTAGGGTGATCTGTCACTATTAGTTATGGAGGAGTATGTAGTGATGGTGTAAGCTACTGGTGAAGACCCATCAAGCATAATAAAATCACAAGCCTAGATCCTCAAAACACGCACCATTCCAGATTCAAAACGAAACATCTAAATATTCAACTAATTACCCTAAACGCATTGAGTTCAATAACTTCAAGAAATAATGAACACAATAATCATATTCAATCAAATTATAAAAGTAGAAAAGAAAACAATGACAATCTACAAATTGCTTTTCTAAAACACCAACCTAAAGGGCTATGCAATTTTCAAATTGCTCCAAGCATGATTGAGGCATGTTTAGTTTTTAAGGAAACCTTAAAACTGTAGGACATATATATTTGAGTTTTTCATAACCAGAATAAAGTGTGCAATTTCCCAAAGATCCTAATGCGTAAACTAGACCTATAAATATAAGAGCTTCAATAAAGGTTTTACAAATTTCAAAGAATGACAATATTCATATTGTTTTCAAGAAACAAAAGGGGAAAGACAAGCATTGAACTTTTCAAAATAAAACTCCGGGCCATAAATAATTTTGTTCAATTAAACAAAATAAAATTTTAAATTTTAATACCTAATCATTACTAGGTAAATTCATAAAAAGTAAGGTATATGAGATAATACCAAAATTGTATAACTTTTGCATCAATAAATTTTAAACCTTAATTTTATCAAATCAATAACAATTAAGCAACTTTAATCAAGTTAAATAATTAAAAGTGGGTCAGATACTATAGTTAAAAACTAATTGTAATCCAATCATTGGCATAATAGAAAGTTAAAATTCTCAATTGAATCTCTTTAATTGAACAATTTGAAAAGTACAAATCATAAATAAAAGGGTTGAAATGTAACTAATTTGGATTCTTGCATAAAATTTTCTTCTAGAATTGTAAACCATAAGTTATCAACGTGTCCAACCTATAATGATATCTATAGAATAAAAAAATACATTTTTGAAAAGGAGAAGGCATTCCTCCTCTATATAGAGAAAGATGAAAGAGTTTTTTTCTTATAAAATTAAGCTTTGTAACTATATTTAAAGTCTAACTTTAATTATAATTAAAACTTAATTTTAATAATGTTAAACATATCATATTTGATCTGTGACATTTCTCAAACTTTACAATTAAGCCTAATTTAATTTAAATTGATTTTAACTACTTTTTTATATGTGGCTTATTAGGTTTCTAATATGTTAGTAATGATTATAAATTATAATCATAATTTACAATTAGAATTAGATTAATTAAACCTTTCTAATTTATCTTTGATTCTCTAATTAAACAATTTCTAAATATAGATCAAGATTAACATCTAACATTATATCATGACCATTCAAATATTAGGATTATCAAACTGATTTAACTTAACTTGTCTATATATGGTTACGATGTATAATTTAATCATTTTGTAACTCAATGTTCTAATTGGATATAAAGTGAGGATTTAATATTTTATCTTTAAATTCAATCATGCTAATTAATTTATAATTGATATTTGTAAACATCCTTTAAATTTAATTTACTTTAGTCAGATAATTCGTTAAATAGCTACTAATTAATAATGGTGAAACATTCTCCCTAATTACTTTAGAATGACGAGTCCTTTGTTAACTTACTCAATTATCTCCATGTGATTCATATTATATCAAAATACTATCAACTAAGTTGTCCTAAATAGAATAGGTCATAATCATTAAAACATAGTAATTTGTACATGAGATGCTTTGGTAATCTTAAGTATAAGGATCAATTATATAACCATCATAAAGAAAAATTCACAAAGACATAAGTAATATTCTATTTAGGATCCTCATCATTGAGCTAGTTCAAAGAACTTATTATCTCATAAGCACTTGCATGTTTGCTTAAATATTTTCGTACTTTAATTTATGAAATCAATTACTTTTTTCATAAGAAAAAATAACTGTGCTACTTTTACTATTCTATTAATATCCTATTTTGATGATATTACAGAAAAATAATTTAGAAATAACACACAAATGTAAATCGAATATCATAATTATGATTTCATCATAATTTTAACTGTGCAATCATTATTTTAGGAATTTTACCTTTAGTATTAAAATATCAAATATAATTAATAAAATACATGAAGATAAATAGTACCTTTAATTAATTATATCACAAAATCTACAACTAACCGATTGGTTGTAAGACATATACTAATATGTACCCTTTAGCGTTTATATGCTCCACCCTAATTACTACATCATCAAGTTTAAGGTAGTAGTAACCCGATTAAATTTGCAACCTACACTACAGCAAAAAATGCTTTAGGCAACATTAAATTTGTAACAGTTTAAAATGTGTTACTTAAAACTAATATAATGCAACGATTTTTAAAGCGTGGCCTTTAGTAATATTAATAGGCAGTGCTAATAGCAATTTGTTGCCATATATTTTATAAGGCAACAAAATTAAAATGATATTTCTATAAAATTTTATATAAGTAACAATTAAATTCGTTGTGACTTTAAACAATAATTAAGGGTTATAATAAGTAGCCTCTCGGTCATACTTAGGCTCAAACCCTACCTGAGCCCGATCACAATCAAGTCTAACCAAACTCGACTAAAAATATTATTTAATTTTTTAAAATAAAAAATAACATCATTTTTTAAATCTTAATTTTTTAATTAGGTTGGTTCAGATTAATTTATTAATTAGTCTGTTAATTTTTGTAAATTAATAAGTTACTATAAACTAAAATTAATTAATTAATTTTTATTCAACAATCTATTTTTTCAATTAAACTTCAAATTATTCGATAGTTAAGGACAATCTCTTTCAATCATATTTTAAAATTTAAAATTTATTTCATCTTTAACTGATTTGATGACAATTTATTATATGTTAAACCTTTTAAACCGTAAACCTTTTGTTTTACCAGTTTTAACTTCCAGTTCGATTTTTAAACATTGATTAAAGTGACTTTTTTTTCCAAAAAGACGATAAGAGGCAAAAGAATTGAAAATATCAAAATAGAAAATTATTAGTCAATTTCAGGCTATTTACTTCCATCTATTAGAAATTTATAGTAATGATAATACTAAATTGATACCTATGTGAACAAGACACAAAATAAACAATAAACTAAAATAACAATGGCGCCATCCTTTCCTACTCTCTAAGAGATCACATATTCAAACTTATCCCTTTAGTGCATAGTCCAATCTTTTTAAACATTCATTATGTTTCTCTAAATCAAAAGAATCTATCTAGGAATTCTATGAAAAATGCCTCCTCATCTTTTTGTGATCAAGGCTCATTTGGCTTCAATCTCTCAGGTTAATGCCCAAAGTTTGTGTTATGGGTACGCTCAAAGACTAGATCTTTCTTTGGCTTTCAATAAGAGTTTTTCTTTGACTTTGTTGGGATATGTGTTTTTATGATACTTTTGAAATTGTTTTTGGGCTTTAGTTGATATATGCTTTTAGGGCATTTGAAATTCGTGGTAATTGCAACAAGTAATGGTATCCTGTAATAGGGAAAGGTTTGGTTATTTTCAGTTGTGAGAACCTTTTCTAATTATAATTAGGGTCTTTTCCTTTGGTTGGATGGAGATTTGTTGCTTTATTTTTATGAGAGAGTTCATGAATGTAGTAGCTGGAAATGGGGCTCAATTATTTGATCAGAATATTATTGGTTTTTGACCATTTTGGGCCAAATTTTGATAGCAGTTTTAAGCATTTCTTATTAGAACTTTGTTATAATATTTATGTTATTATTGAAAGATTTTAGTTTCTTAGCTGCAATATGGGTTTTGGTCATTTTTGGGTTTACTTGTGTTATATACATCCTGTGGCTGAAGCCTCAGTTTCAGGTTCAATTAGTAGGATTACAAACTTGTTTTTTCATATGATGATGTAGTTTCTTTTGGGCTAGATGGGTAAGTAGTTCCTTGTGTACTTTTCTTTACAACGTCCTCATTATTTAAAACAAACGAGGGTAGTCTAGTGCGTGTTATAGTCATTCAAAGTCACTGCTTTATTTGAAGATGAATCAGGCACATTTCTCAGATTGTTAAGAAAGTTGAGGGCTTGCTTTGGATGTTTTCATGAGCGATATTCGTACTTATTGCCATTAACAACACCCATTTATGATCATATGATTATGATTTATGTTGAACTTTCTTGCTAGTATGTTTAAGTGATTTTGCTTTTGTGCTTCCATGCAACAGTTTAAGTATGGAGATTGACAGTTCATTTAGGGATTTTGATACCTAGAAGGATTCTGGTTTAAAAATGAGGTACATTTATTACTGTGAATCACTTCTTTGCTCTACCTCATATTGAGAACTATGTACTCATTAGTCTTCATAAGGTCATTCTTCATTAATTTCCTTAATGTTCTTTTTTTTTCTTCGTTGCATCTTGACTCATAATTGCCTTATTTCTTCATACCTTCCCTGCGACATGATTGTGTTGATCTTATTATTTCATGTAATTGTTGCCCAAGTTTCAGAGGCCAGAATAGTAAAAGTCAAATTAAAAATTATCTCTTTTTCAATAGTTTCTATGTTTTTACTTACTGTTGTTTATTGGATGAAATGGATATTGAGCAGATAGTCATGAGTTGGGATTTTTTTTCAAATGTGTAATTATCTGGGTACATTCTCTTTTCTATGGATCTGATTTCTATTTCTCTAATGCCATAATATTATTGTGGGCAAAAGCAACTTTATGTATCAATCAACATAATAACTCTATTAACAAGAGTAATAGAATATGATGTAACTCAACTATTGTAGTTAAAGTACTTCTTTTAACTTGATTGAATCAACAACTTTTTACATTTTTAATCCATCTTCTTTATATCAAAAAACTTCATACTATATACCGTTGGAAAGCTAGAAGGATAAGCTATAACTTTCTAGAAAACAACTTTGTCTAATTTACCTTAGATAAATACAATTTTTCTCCTGAATTCAGAACACAAAATTCACCACTATGGAAGACTTGAAATTTGCACTGTACTAACTTGGGATGTCTTGAGCATAACCATTCAATTACCAATTTGAGTTCATTAAACCCTCAAATCTCAATTCATGTGACTTATCCCATTCAACTACATCTCATTGTTCATAATTCCTATTTTCTCTTTCATAACATCTCACTTATATATATAGATATAGATATATATCAACAAGTCATACTTAAAAATCATCCACTCAAATCGATAATTTCTTCAATGCATATCTAATTCCGACTCAATATCATCCATACATCATTCATCTTTCATCAACATCAAAAGAAAAAAGTTTTACAAATCTTTAATGGCATTTCAAGCCACAATACATCATTGTCTCACAATCTCAAATTACAAACGATACTTGAACAATTAAACTTGAAATGTGACTAAAACATTTTGCTTTCCCAAAACCAACTCAGAATACAAAAGTAAGCAAATTTGGAGTAATTCCTTTATGTTCTTGATCACTCGATCTCTTAGCTATCACCTGAAGATGGGACGAAAAGGGGGTGAGCTTGAAAGCTCGTGGGTAATAGTTTATAACAAAAAAATAAGCAAAACCTTTGAAAACATTCACTTGTCAAAGAAATTTTTCATTGAGTACACAAAATACATGGTTCTTAAGTTTTCAACCAAATTCACAAATTACAAAAACATGAATGCATCAAACTTGTTAACATAACATAAGCACATAAACACACCATAATAGTTTGCGTGGATCCAAAAATAAAACGTACTACACATTTTCACATAATGGTCATGTGTAGACGTGAACTTATGGGAGTCTCTGAAGGAGCTCCATGCCACTAGCGGGCAGGCAAGAAAAGCCTTCAACTTGGTCAACATGCACGTGACTTAACTTAGAGGACCACCACAAACCCACATAACGCATATTTCATAACTTGTAAACTTGTTGCCCAAACTGGTACTTTTTCGAAACTTGATTTTTCATAAACATGAGATATTTCGAAAACCATTTTCGAAAACATGATTTCATTTTCAAAGACTTTTCACAAATCATTCACAAAATTCATATATCAAATATATAGCAATTTCTCAATTCATTCAAGAAGTAATAATGTAATACTTATGATGCAATTGAAATCATTAAACTTATTTGCTTCAAGAAAACATTAGTGGCTTATTTCCTCTATTATAAACATGTACCCACCTTGATTTTCTTGCTTAAAGACTTGCTCAGAATGTGTCTTTCCTCTTGTTCCTCTTATCTCTTTTGATCCCCTTATACAATAACAAAAATTCCATTCAATAGGGTTTTGAATTGAAAAACCACAAAGCACAATCACTAAAATTTGTTCTAGAATACTTAAACCCATGCTTTTTCTAAACTTCATGAACTAAATTCCTTCCAAAAATCCAAAAGATCCAAAATGATCTTACCTTGATTCTTCACCAAATGAAGAGATCTTTGGCTCAAATGGAAGCTCTTCTCTTCTTCTGCCTTTATCCCTTCTTGAACAACCTCATAGTGAACTAAATCCCTTTCTTAGCTCTCATAGTGAACTAAATTCCTATGAAATCTATGATTCCCTTATGTGTTAACTTGCTTTTTACTTATATCTTCTACCCTTCCCTTTTCTCTGTTAAAGTCTATATTACTTTCTTTAGATAAAACAAGTTTCTTATGAAATGATTTTTTGGAAATTGGCTCCTCCATTACTGTTGGTTTATTTTTCTTAACCTTAGCAGCAAATTTCTATCGCTAAAGTCGTCTTTTTTTAATTTGACTTAAAGGTATTAGATTCTTTGGGTGCCTTGCTTGCTTCCAATGTTAGGATAGTGGTACTCATGTTTGTACCATGAATTTGAGTTGCCTACACTAATAACTTGGTGAGGTTTATTTCTTTACTTATAAATTTAAGTGAATTCAACTTGATGATTTTTTGGGAGATTTCTACCTTCTGTTGCATCTTAAAAATTCTCTGACCCTAATTCATGAAGTTATTATTATATTTAAGAACAAAAACTCATGTTCCTAAATGTGATCCTGATGCCAAATAATTTTTATTAATTTTCAACTTCTTTTTAGTCTAAAAATAGGTGCAAATTTAATTCAGTGGAATTAATAGTTTCCATTAGTAGGAATAGGTCTTCATCTATCAATATAGTATGGTTAGCTTCAACAAACATCATAATTCCTTTATTGATACAATTTTAGATCACATTCTTAAACTCCTAACATTAATTTTTTGAGTCGCTCCAAATATTGTGACGCTTACAATAGTCTCTACCTCTAATTTCCTCTTTAATAGGAATTTTAAGCTCTAAGGAAAAGTTCATAAGCTTGTCTTGCAATAAATAATCATAAATATCTTCATTTTGGAAGTGTTAAAAGTATAGTGAACTTGGGTTAATGGATCTTGCACCTTCTTTTTAACTTCCAAAGATTTGCATTCCAAGAAGGGGCAAACGCAAGTTCTAAAGTTGTTGACTTCAACCACTGTTGAATAAGAAGAATTCATCGTGGTAGAAGTGCCTATTGAATTCTTCTTATGATGACCTTCTTCCCTAAGGAGCTCTTCATATTTGGAGACTTTCATCTATTTAGTTTCTAGAATTGTAATTTGGCATCAACTTCTCTTTTCTTAAAAAAAAAAATCAAGTGTTGACCATATCAAAATACTCATTACTCTTGTTAATTACTCTTAATAACTCCACTATACTAACTTAGGGCTCAATTCTTAAAAACTAAGTATGAAATAATGCTAAGATTTGTTGAATAGAAATCTAAAATGAAGAAAATAATTGATTGTTGCAAAAGGGAATCACTAAACACACAAGAGAATTTGATATAACAAAGGCGAATTCATAAAGTAAATAAAGTTGGAAAATAAAATATGTGTTTGGAAAAGGTTGAGTGATCTATATAGAGAGTGATTTTGTTGTATTATGTTGGTTTAGAGATTGTGTTGTCAAAAAAATTATCACTCGTTGTTCACGCCTCGGACAATTTATAGTCCCTTCAACCTTGAGCAATTTTTCGTCGTAACTATCTACTTCCCTATATTTTAGCTAACTATCCACTTCCCTATATTTTAGCTAACTTCTTGCCATTTATTTAAGTACTAGAATTCTATAACTATTTAACTTCTAGTCCACTCAACCATGTTCTTGTTAATTATTTTCCATCGTTTTCTCAACTTCTTTATTCTATTGAAGTATCTTCCTAACTTCTAGTCCATTCCCTTATATTTTATCTAATTGTCCTCCTGCACCATTTTTTTAAGAAAAACACATGTCAAATACGTATTAACTATCTAGAATTCATAAATCCTGGAATTCATAACTGATTCCCATTTGTAAGAATTCTCTAGCTAAATGACTTCTAGAACTTCTAGTATTTGGGTCTCTTTCACTTTTGGACCAAATGTGTTATATTAATTTAGGCTAATGATAATTAGTAAGAGAATTCAATCATTCAAATTAAGGATATAAGACGTATTTATTAAGAAAGAATATTATTGTAAGTTTGGAAATTTCTACTGATCCAAGAAACTAGGGTTAATCACTGAATCAAAATCAATTTAGATAATGAAAGGTTTTTGGAGGATTCTTCATCTGGATCTTGATTATCAATCTATTAGTTAATTATTGTCTATCATTTGTTTTATTATCTCATAGTAGTAAATTTAGTTTCATTAATCTTTTCATTTTATTCAATCACTTTATTTATTAAATTAGATAATAAAAGGACGGTTAATACTAGTACTTATAGTTCTTATATGATCAACATTTGTATTCACTAGGCTATACCATTAGACAATAAGTGCACTTGCTTAGTTGATCTGTAATATTGTTTGGTTCAAATATATCACATCAACTAACTTTCCATTTTTATGTATAATTCAATGTTTTCATCATAAAATATTATGATCAAATATAGAGTGTTATATTAATATCTTCTCTATTTGAGTATGTTAATTTTCCATCATTACTATTTTATTCTTTCAATTTCATTTGAAATTTAATTTTAGAGTATTATTCCACCTTATTCAAGAAATTTTTAAATTAATTCAAATTGAGAAAAATAAAACATTCTTTCTAATTACTTTATAGTGAAGAATTATATATTAATCAGTCAACTACCATCATATAGTTTATGTCATATCTAATGACTACCGATCGAATTATTATTCATTATGATAGGTCCTAAGTAATATTAAAGCATAGCAATCCTTACATGACATAATGTAGAAATCTCAAGTTAAAAAGTCACTTATACAGTCATTGTAGTGAGTCTTTCCATAGACACATAAGTTATATTCCATTTTTATATTAGTTTAGTTTACTAACTTTGTTCTCTAACAAGCATATATACTTCTGTTTAAGTATCTTTATACTTTAGTTTATTATATCAATTACTTCTTTTATAAGAATGTGTTGGTTTTTTGCTCTATTAATGTTTATGGTTAATATAGCAATGACTTGGAGCAATTTAGCATAAATCTTATAACTGTTGATATTATCATAATATCATTGACATAATCATTTGTCCTATAAACTTATCTTATAATTAAGTTAATTTAACAATATACAAAAAATAAAGAATGCATTTAATTAATTACATCACAAATATATAACCAACACTTTAGTTACGTAATAAAAATCAACATAAATTTGTATGGTGCTCCAAAGTTGAAGATAAAGTTTAAGATGATGATTTGATGCTATAGTAATAACAAAATTCAACTCATGTATATTAATAGTTGACATAGAAATTCACTTTAAGTTAAAAAATCGAGGAAATGAAATAGTATGTTCATATTTGATTTCAAACTGAGGAAGAAAACTAATCTCTAAAGGATATAAATCTATTAAAGCATGAATAAGCTCTAGCCTCCTTGAAATTTGGCTTGTAAAGAAGAAATTCATTAATCCATTGGAATTAAAAAAAATGATTCCTCTATAATAGAACACTCAAATGACAAATTAGAGAAAAGAAGACATAATGGATACATAAACATTTCTTTATCAACAAAGGAGTTCCTTACTAAACATTTTTATGGCCTAGATGTCAAGCAAGCTTTACTTATACTAAACCCTGAATAGGTCTCTAGTCTTGATGGCTTTAATGCCCTTTTCTTCCAGAAAACTTGGCACTTGATAGGTAACTTGCTCACAAAAACTATCTTGGAATTCTTATTATCTAGCATTATGATCAAAGAGCTTAATAAAACCTTTATGACTGATCGCGGCTCTGTCGTTCGATTAAGGAATCGACCTTGGAAACCGGTCAAAATAAAATATTTCCAAGATTGCAGCAAGCTGAACCTCGGGTCGTCTCTCTCGAT
>JANKOD010000192.1:9983014-9994739 GCA_026284645.1 Erythroxylum acuminatum
GCCATGCCATTCCATCCCTGACCCCCCAATTTAGGAGGTCACAAAATATTAGATTTTGGATGGCAAAGGATGGCTTCCAAAGCCATCAATTGCCATTCCATCCTATTTTAAAATAGACTCCCAAACAACGGCCTGAGTCATTTGGGTCATTCCATTCCATTCCTTTCCACCCTCCTCCCACATCCAAACATACCCTAAAGTTATCTTATATGGGGATTGCTATGTTTTGATACTACTTATGATCTATTTAATCATAGGTCATTTAATCAGTAATCACTAGATGTAGCATGAACTATATAGAGGTAGTTGAATGATCAAGATAGGATTCATCGCCCTAAAGTAATTAGGGAGAATGTTTTGTTGTTCTCGATTAGTATTAATTCAGGAAATCCTTAGCCAAGGTGGAATGACGTTTTGTAAACAGTTTACAAATGTCATTAATTAAATCGATAGTTAATGGCAGAGAACTAATATGATCGGATTCAAAATAGAGTAGACATTAATTTCATGCTCCATCTCTAATCAGAACATTGTATGATGAAAGGATTGAATTATACGAAAAAATCATTCACGGAAAGATTATTCAAAACCACTTTGACATTCCTAAATTTTTAGGTGGTCATGACTCATTCCTAGACGTCAATCTTGATCTATGATTATAAATTATTTAATTAGAGAATTAAAGATTAATTAAAAGGAGTTTTTTATTTATCTAATTCTAATTGTGAATTAGAATTATAATTTTATAAACATTGCCAACATATTTGGGAACCTAACGGATCTCACATGTAGAATGGGATTAAGAGAGCAAAGTTAATTTAATCAAGATGGAGTAGATTGTAAAGTTTGGGAAACTTTATGATTAAATATGAGATATTTAATAAATAAGGATCAATATGAGATACTGAATCTTATTTGGGCATAATTGGTATTTAATTAGAATTATTTGTAATTCTAATTAAATTTTAATTGAAATTAGAATTTAATTTCAATTAAATTACCAAAACACTCAAAGCTTATTATAAATAGGCTTAAGTTTTATGGAGCTAGCACTTCTTGCTTAAACCTCTTTGTAAGAGTTACAGAGTTTTATCAACCCATTCTATAGATACCGATAGACGTCAGACACTTGTGTGGCTACAGTAGTTGAGATTGATCAGTTTCAGAAACGGTTCAAGGGATACGACAAGACAAAAATCAAGCTTTCGAATATGGTACAAATCACGATTCATACTTTGTTATGATTCATGTGTCAATCATTTTGTATAATTAAAGAGATCTTGCTTTTCGGGAAATCAAAAAAGTGAAAAAGTTTCGTAATTATTCCGCTGTAGCCAGGATCGGATCTTGGCTCAATTTTCCAACAGCAAACGCTATTCTGATGATATCATTAAACGATGAAGGGTTTTTAGTGATTGTTATTTATAGTTCTTTATGAGTATATTTGAGATTGGTTGTTCTCTTTCTCATTACAGAAAAGGATCAAATTTGATTGATGAATCTGCTTTAGTTGTCTTTCACTTTTGGATGCAAGTTATCCTAACAAAACTACTTGTGTGGGCCAATATTGCCTTTCTCAAGTAGGGATGGGAGTTAGGCTCGAGCTTAGTTTGGCTCTAAAATTTTGATAATGTCATGCCTTGGGTTAACATATGTGAAAAGTGAAATGATGTCGTTTTGCTCTGTATATTGTATTCTAACAAAAAAAATATAGTTTTGCCCTAAGAGCAAGATGGCGTCATTTTACCCTTATTTTTCAAGTTTTATCTTATTGTAAAACTACGGGCAAAACGATGTTATTTTACTTTAGGTTAAGTTAACAGATTTTTTTCCCCTTCCTCCCTCTCTTTCTTTCCTTCCTACCTCGATGTCTCTCGGTTTCATCTTCTTCTCTAGTTTTGCCTCAATGCCTTTGTCTTTGTCTGATTGTCCACGCCCTGCCACCCTACCACTTCACCACCTTATACCTTGTCACCCCCCGCTACCCTCCACTATGATGCCCCCGCTACCCTCTGCCCCATTTTTAATAGAAAGTAGCTTTTTCAACTCTATAATTAGGTTTTCTAAAGTGCTTTGCTTGTGTTTTATGACATCATTTCTCAATGAATGATTAGGAATTATTAGATTTGTTGTATAGTTCAATTTATAAATATTTGTTAATTTATTTTATCGATTTAGATGTTTACACATGATAGGTGCTTTTACTGCTACCAGGTTGCATCTAAAAAAAAAAAAATATGGTGATCCATCCTAAATAATTTAAGGATGTTGTTTACTACATATGAAAACCGCCTATGTAAAAATTTAAATTGCTAGTTGGTGAAAAGCAACACATGAGATATTGGAAATGCATTTTTCTATCAACTTATCACCTATAGTAATTATTGGTTTTAAAGTTGTCATTTGGGAACTATTTATATGAAACAATCATGTGAGAGCATCTTAGTTTTTGACAGGGATGTGAAATGGCAAACAATCACAGCATTGATAACTTCAATTTGCACTTGATCCATGACATGACAATTTCTAACCCCTCAGCTCCTATAGCGTGAAGGGAGAGATGGTGTTTTAAGATAAGCTGTTGAATGTGACCCAATATAACAATGCCCTATTAATAAGTGAAATAACCAAATTAATTTAAACTAATTTGAAAAATAACAAAACAAAGAGAATTTAAACAAAACATTAAATAAAGACTTGAGAAATTAAGAAAACAACGGAATTTCTTTATCCTAAAGTTTATCTTAAAGTTTCTTATAGGACACAACTTATAGTTGAGTGACATTTTAACTAGAATAAAGTCTAATTTGCATAACTATTTATATTGCTAGAATTATATTGTGCTAGATCTTAAAAATATATATCCCCCTATGTTTTATGAATTATCAATTATGATTATGAATAACATATATAGTTATATATTGATTGTTTTAAATGGATGAGCGTATTCTTTTAGCGGAGAGTTGTAATCCAATACCTGAGAGCATACATGTGGAAACTTCTAATCCCGTACCAAGTGAAGATAGAAGTCCAAGTCCATTGAAAAGTGATTTCACTTTAAGAAGACTAGATCAATAGACAGAGTAAAGAAAGCTAAATGTAAATATTGTCACAAGATGTTGGTTGAGATTTCAAAAGGTAGAACATCTTCATTTAAAGATACATATGTGTTCGTGTAATAAAATGAGAGGGAATAATGAAATGACTGCTACGACTTATGACAACAACAGATCAAGGTTTTCGATTACTTTTATGGTAATTATTAATGAACATCCAATATTTATAATCGCTTCGAAAATATTTAGGATGTTGCTCAACTTACTGTAACCAATCTTCCTAACTTGGAATACAATAAAGAAGGATATTATGAAGATATACGAAGATAAGAAGAAAGAAATTTTAATATTGTTGTTGAATATTGAAGGATGAGTTACAATCCCAACATATATGTGGATATTTGATAACTGAAATAAAGGTTATATGACAGTGACTACATATTATATTGTCAATGACTAGACTCTACGCAGTAAACTTTTGAGGTAATTTATATTCTTTAATATTCTTATCATTTATTTTTTGATTATATAATGATTGATATTTGGTCATATTTGTTAATGGTAAGTTTATTTATGTGCTGACATCACATACAAGCAAAAGGTTGGCAACCGTGTTGGTCAACTGTTTGATAGATTAGAATATAACCCCAAATTATCCACCATAACAAATAAAAAAATTATATCATGAATGATGTTATGATTGAGAAGCTGAAGAATAAGATGGGAGCTTGTTAGTTGGTGGAAGGTTGTTTCATATATATTGTTTCACAAGTATTCTAAATTTGATTGTGAAGGATGGTTTAGAGTTGATAAATGAAGCAATATATTTTATTTGGGATAATGTAGCATATTAGAATGCAATACATAAAAGAGTTTAAAAATTTGAAGAAATTGCATGACTGTTAAGCATTCCAAAGACGAAGAAGTTAGTTTTGGATTGTCTAACTAGATGGAACTCAACCTTCAAGATTTTGTAGTTAGCGATTAACAGAATATGTTGAGATATTTACAAGACCGAGAAAAACTTATTCTTAATATACTAGTCTGCTTAAGAAGACTAATAACAGCTAGCTAGAGAACTTTGTGTGAAGTTAGAATTTTTTCATATTGTGACTGAATTGTTCTCAGGAATAAAATATCCAACTTCACACAGTTGCTTTAGTAATATGTTTGAGATTAGAAAAGCTTTATTTGAGTAGATGTTTGATTCCAATAAGGTGATCCAAGTTATGGCAAAATAGATGACTAAGAAGTTAAATTCTTATGGGTATATGGTTAGATATTATATTGCAGTCATATCTGTGTTAGACTTGAGATACAAGATGGAGGGGGCTAATTTTATATATAACATGTTTTATGGTTATCGAGCTTAAGAGCATGTTGATGTCATTAAATAATTCTATTATGATTTCTTTAATGATTATCAACTCAAATTAGACAAAATTCAGGATTAAGATCGTTGTAGTTCATTCTATTTAACTCCAACTTCATGTTCATGCTCAGGATCATCTTCTAAGAGCATTTTATTACTTTCATTTATAAAACTCACGAGAAAAAGGCTAGGATTTCGTATAATATGATGGAGTTTGATAAATATTTAATAAAAGATTGTGTGGTCGAAATTGAAGATATGTAGTTCTATGTATTATCATGGTAGAAGAATTGTGGAAATGATTTTTTATCATACAAGTAAATGCAAGAGACCTATTAGCAATTCCCTCATCTACTGTTACTTCGGTGTATGCTTTTAGCACTTGTAATAGCCTTATTAGTACTCATCGTATTTGACTTCATCCTCGTACTGTGAAAACCTTTACATGTCCTTAAAATTGGTTTAGATGATGAAGACATTTAAGGTAAACTCTTTCTTTATGATATATCAATTTCGTCAATTTTTATTATTTTACCTTATATCGTTTTTTTAATTTGTATATTAATATAGTCACAAGTACTAATGTATAGGTAGCTAGTCATACTCATACTCATTCAACTGAAAAATATTTGATGATGAAGGTATATTTAAGGGTTTATTAATTACTAGTAAGTGAATAATATTCCTTTAATTTAATACTATAGAACTAAACATAATGTTTCTGCATGGAGAAAAAGTGATATAAACTATTGATGATTTTGAGTACGACAATTAGCTACTATCTGCTTTCTTGCATTGTAAGTTTGTTAGCTTTAATATTTGTTATGAGAATTACTTATTTTCATGTTAATACATTAGTTTTTATAATCGAAGATATAATTATTTTAATTGTGATTTTTTTCAAATTGTCAACTTCAAACAATATCTATTGCCATGCTGCTCTCCAATCTTCACTCTCCCAGATTGCAACATTATTTTATGATTTCATCTTCAATTTTTGTAAAATTTATCATTAAAAATTTTGAATAATCTTTTTTTAATTATTTCATCAATTAAATGCATTTCTCATAATTTCAAGATTTCCATTTAATTAAAGGAAAAATATGAACTTATTTGATTTTTTTCTCAATTTGAGCAATTTTCAATTAAGACAAAACCCCCAAACTTGAAAATAAAACATTCTTTTTCTAATTCAAAATATCGTAGTACATCAAGGTACTATACACATTAGCAATAGTGACTGAAATTTTTTTACTTAAAATTTTATTGTATAGTTTTTATACATATTAATAATTGATATGTAAAAAATTAGAAATTTATCTTATTCATTTTATTATTTTATGTATGTTCTATCATTCATCCATTAAAAATCTCTTTTTTATTAATCAATTGTAATTTGTATCATCAATTAAATTAATTCCTCATATTATATTTTTTTCATTTCCTATCCTTTATAAATGAATTTAATTTCATCTTATTCATTTTATCATTTTATGTATATTTTACCTATTCATTCATTAAAAATCTCTTTTTTATTAATAAATTGTAATTTGTTTCATCAGTTAAATTAATTTCTCATATTATATATTTTAATTAAATAAAATGTCCAAAATAAACTCTATCATTTGCAAAACGTTTAACTTAAATCGCAAATAAAAAATATTAACAAAGTTATGTTTTCATCTGTTATTTGCCACATAAATGCTAATATGACATAAATTTATTATTTTTATTAGTCATATGGGTTCTATTACCCAAACTTAAATTAACCCAAGTTATCTAGCTGAGTCCAATTCAACCTAAATAATCTAACTTAACCCTAATTAACCTATTTATTAATTAATAAAACCCCAATTACTAGGAAATTCTTAAATTGATTATTAATCCTCATCTCTTCTTTATCATCTTCAACGTAGAGACAACACCATAAAGATTAGATATTTGCCTTCAGCCTCTTAACAACCACATTGGTTTCTTCCTCAAGCACTACCTTATACAATGTTGCTCACAACCTTTTCCTAAAACCTCCATCAATGCCTTAAGAAAATCTTCCTAATCGAAACTATAAACCCTTTCTTTTGATAACATTAGCTTGTCCCTTCCTCTTCTCGTCTCTTGCTTGTCCAAGGAAAAATAAATACACACAAAACCTTAACACTACCCACGTCTTTGCCTGAGTCTATCTAAGCAGATTTGGAAGAAAAGAGAACAGAGAGAGAAAATGGTCTATGAGATTGGAAAAATTGGTGGGAAGCAATGGAGGTTATGGATGTTCAGGAGTTGAAACTCAAGGGTGGTGATGGTGATAGAGCTTTTGGAAGTCTATTTTTAAGTGGAAGAGGCAAATGTTGCAACATTCCTTGATTGATTATTAATGTTTAAGATTATTTGTATTTTTGAGGTCATTGCGTCTTAGTAGTCAATCTATGTTTCTTTGTTTATATTATTATTTCTTTCCTTTTTTTTTAAAGAAGTTCTATAAGTTATATTATTTAATAGAAAAATTAAGAAATAACCTAATTTTACTTAGTTTTTTTTTTATATGTAAGACATGAGAGAATTTTATGGTTCAGTGGAGGGTTGATTAATGAATTTTTTTCCTTTTCTGATGGAAATAGGAAATTCTCATATTGGTTGTCTTGCTGGTTCTTTCTTTAGACTAGAAAACAAATGATCATCTTTTACTACATGGAGATTTAAAAGAGTGAAGATAGTACAAATTATGTTATTTTTATGTAGATAATATAATCTTCATTAACCTGACTCATTTTTTATTAAATATGGAATGTGTCTTTGGTTAACCATCTCTTCTCTACCTCTAGCTCAATTAATTAAAATATCTCATTAAGCCACGTATATGTCATATGGCATAATGATACCCATTTTTCTAATAGAAAATAATAAATTTATGTCATATTGATAACAGATAACAAATGCGAACATAACTATGTCAGTATTTTTGTTTATTTAGGATTTAAATAATAATATTTATTTAAACTCTCCAAAATTTTAAAGTTTAACAAGTGCTTTGGAAAATTTTTAAAATACACTTTTTACCTAAAAAAGAGTCCATCTTGGTTGTATCCATTAGCTTAAGTCGTCTCTGTTTTATGTACAAAAAATTCCTTTGACTTATCGCGAGGCAATTGGTAGAAAAGGGAAAGAGGAAAAAAAATAGTGTACTAAAAAATTGTTAGCCACTTTTTGTTTTTCTTTCAATCTAAAGATATTCACCATTGGCTCGAGCTCAAATTTAGTATAGGAGTTCCTAAGACGTTATTATATAATCTAAAAGGTGTAGATCTTGTTTGGTGGACTATAGTTACTATTTTTACCCTGTGAACAGGAGTTTAATTTTTAGGTGATTTCTCTTCTTTTCTTCCTTATTTATTGCTAACACTTTATCCTTTGTTTCTCCTTATTTAAAACTTGTTTTATGACCAATTTGGTGGGCATTTTGTAAGGAAATTTGTGTATAGGGTAGTTCCGTTAATGAACAAGGGGTTGCCTTTGATTCGAAGGGGTGCCCATGTAAAGTATTAGTGTCTGTTGTGTAAGTGATCTGCCTTAGTTATATTTATTTTTAGCATATTATATGTATTACAACATCATTAATTGCTAGATTTTGCTTGCTCCTCATATATTTAAGTAGAAAAGGAAGTTTTATTAAGTATTTTATTTCATTATATGTTTTGATCATATATATATTGATGCTTTCTTCCCAATATTGTGGTATCAAAAATTGTGGCTGAATATCTTTAATAATTATATTTGAATAATGGAGAAGAAAATATTAGAAATATTATGTGTATAAATGGTACGAATTACCATAAGTAAAAGAGGTCAGATGAAAAATCTTTTATTTGTGAAAAAAGATCCATTTCTCCGTGTTTGCTACTTTTAAGCCATAGTCTATAGTAAATGATGATTGAGGATTTCACAATCAACAAATTAGTGGCTATATTAGGAAATGGGTAGAAGACAATATTCTTAATCACATTATTAATATGACAAATGCTAGAACTTTATATAATAAGTTTGAGGCACTTTATACTTCAAGATAGGTAATAATAAGTTATTCTTACTTAAGTAATTGATTAATTTGAGTTAAAATGAGAGAATTCCTACTTTCAATCATTTAAATGATTTATGGGGTGTCATTGATCAGAAGTATAAAATAGATATAGAGTTTGAAGATGTGATATAAAGGCTTTAGTTGCCCAATATTTCACTAGATTATTATATATGTTTCTTTAACATGTTATGCTTTTAGTAGTGTGATGACTATTGAATATGTTAAAAATAATGTTTTAAACGAAGAATTGAGAACAAGATCTTAGGCTCATCTTTATCCTCGTCATAGTCTAATGTTTTAGTCACTAAAGATAAGGGAGGAGTAAATTCAAAGGTTAGAAAAAATAAAGAGAGATAAGTAGAAGCAAATCAAGGTAAAAGTACAAGAACTTTATGCGTGATCATTATAGTAAAGCAAGTTACATAAAGAAGCATTATTTCAATTGGAAAAAAGGAGATGAGATAGAAAAAAGCAAGTTACAATATGGTAACAATGAATCATATTGTAAATATTATTGATGGTGATCTTCTTATTGCTTATGATGAGAATGTCATCAATTTAGTGTGCCATGAGACTAGATGAGTTATAGATATTGATGCTTCATATCATATCATACTAAGGAAGAAGTTCTTTTATTATACTCTTAGTGATTTTGGATTATTAAAGATAGGCAATATGGTGGCAAGATTATGGTGGTTAACATGAGAATAATTTTGCTTGACGACTAATAATGTTCCAAAGTTAGATCTTAAACATGTTATGCATACATATGATATGTACTTGAATGTAATCTCTAGGATAACATATTCAAAAGTGCCTAACCTTTTAAGACTTTTTTAATTCAATACCTAAGCTTTTAAATTTTTTAATTAAGTAACCAACCTTTTAAAACTATAACCATTTAGTTCAAAAGGTTTTTGTGATGATGTGGCGTGTCTACAAAATGTCACATGAATGTCCATCTATTATTCATATCAGTAAAAGTTAACGTTTTGATCTAAATTATTAAGCTTTTAAAAAATTGGTCACTTAATTAAAAAATTTAAAAGCTTAGGAACTAAATTTAAAAAATCTTAAAAGGTTGTGCACTTTAGGATTGATTATCCCATAATCTCTATAGGAAAGCTTAATGATGATGGTTATTGCAATACATTCAATGATAGATCATATAAACTTACTAATGTTTAAATGCTTATGGCCCAAGGTAATAAGTCCTCTAACTTGTACATGATGCAATGTTTTATTTATCGTGACTTGATGAATACGATAGAGAGTATGTCACTAAAATTATGGTAGAGAAGACTAAGTCATATGAGAGAAAAAAAAAGGATTAATTAATTGGCTAAGAAAAAAAACTTGTTGGGATTAAGGAAGTTAGGTTAGAAAAGGGTGTTCACTATTTGGCTGGAAACAAATAAGAGTTGCTTTTAGAGTTATCCTCCTTTCAAAAAGTCAAATTTATTAAAGCTTGTACACTCTAAAGGTTGTGGTCCTTTAGTGAGATCACATGGTGGTATACTTTATTTTTCACCTTTATTGATGATCATTTTAGGAAACTTTAGATTTATTTTTGAAGACCAAAGATTAGGTTCTTGAAAATTTCAAAGAATTTCAAGCCTTAGTTTAAAAATAAACAAGTAAGAAATTGAAATGCTTCTGTAGTCAAACAATGGTAAATATTATGTACTTTTAGTAACTATTATAGATAGTAGGGTATTAGACATATGAAAAATCTTTCCAAAACTCCCTAACTAAATAGTTTGGCAAAGATGATGAATGGAACTTTGGTGGAGAGAGTTAAATTGACTTACTCAGTGATGCCAAGTTCCTTTTTTGGTAGAAACACTTTGCATAGTTGCTAATATTCTCAATTTATGTCCTACTATTGCCTTAGATGGTGGTGTCCCTAATAGAATTTAGTTGGAAAAGATGGTTCCTATGATCACTTGAGAGTCTTTATATGTAAAGTATTTGTGCATATTCCTAAAGATGAGAAGTCAAAATTGGATGTTAGGACAAATAGTGCATCTTCATAGCTTATGGTTAAGATAAGTTTGGCTACTATTTGTATGTTCCTGTAAAGAGTAAATTTGTTAGAAGTCATGATGTGGTGTTCTTTGAGGACAAAACTACTGAGGATATTAAGAAGACTTAAATAATTTATTCTTAAAGCAAAAACTTGGTTAATCTAAATCATTTTTCTTTGAATGATGCACCAAATGCAGTTGAGTTTGGTCTTCAGGATGTTGAGATATAAGATGATAATGAAAGTGGTGATCCAGTGTAGAATAATCAATAGGGTTTAGACACTTTGGGTACTTTAGTACATGATGTTATGGTTGTTCACAACCAACAATTACAAAGGTAATAACTATATAAGCTCCAAAAACTTCTCTCAAAAGATCTATTTGAGAGAGAAAGTATTTATTACATTACTATCTTAGGGAGTATGTATATGTCATTAATGAGTGAGAACATAAAAGTTTTAAGGAAACAATAGATAAATAAGCATAAGAGAAGGATGATATGAAAGCATTGCATGATAATCACACTTTGATTTGGTTAAGCTACCTAAGGACCAAAGAATTTTAAAGAACAGATAGATTTTCAAAGTGAAGCATGATGATGGCACTTTAGTTCTATAATATAAAGCTAGATTAATTTTCAAAGTCTTTATCCAATAGAATGAAGTTGATTTTAATGAAATCTTTTCTCTAGTTATGAAGATGTCATCCATACGATTTATATCTTGGGTTTAACAGATGCCTTTACTTAAAGGTTAAGCATATGGACATGAAGTCTACTTTTCTCTATTCTAATTTAGATGAGAAGATTTATATAAAGTATCCATAGGGATCCAAAATCAAGGGAAAAGAAGATTATGTTTGTAGATTAAGGAATAGTTTGTATAATTTGAAACAAACACTAAGGTAGTGATATAAGAAGTTTGATTATAATATAAGAAAATAATTTGTAATCTCTAGTGATGACTTTTAATTTTATAATTTATATTGATGTCATGCTTATTATTAGTCAAAATTCTATTAAGATTACAAAGTTGAAGTAAGATTTTAGTTAATCTTTTATTATAAAAGACTTAAAGTTAACAAAGTAAAATTTTAGCATAAAGATAATTTATGATATAAAGGTTAAGAATTTCTTGCTATCAAAATAGAAATACATTAAGAAGGTACTTCAAAGGTTCAATGTGGACAAAGCTAA
>JANKOD010000192.1:10013570-10029959 GCA_026284645.1 Erythroxylum acuminatum
TCGGTCGGTCGGCTTTCTCCAGCTGGACTGATCCTTCTGTCGCTTGTGTGAGTCATCTGTTCTGCCGCTCGGCCAGCAATCGTCTGCTCTTTGTTTTGTGTTTTTCAGCACTTCCTCGAGCTGGATGTACTTGTCCGCCCGATTTCTTATCTCTTGAACAGTCTTGGGCTGATCGAGGACCAATGACTTCGTAAACTCTTCATCCCTTGTGTTGTTCATAAGGGCGGCCAGCATGGATGAGCAGGTGAAGTCAGGGACTTCAACAGCTTCGTTGTTAAACCGAGTGATGAACTCCTGTAAGCTTTCGTTCCTAATGATGTCAAAACAGAGGTTTACAACGAGTACTTGTGACAAGGCCAACAAATACAAGCCAAAAGCTTTCTCCATATACAAACCTGCCGTAAGTGACGTATTTAATTGGTAAAAAAACTAACCCATTTAACTAATTTAATTATAAATTTTTTTAAGAATCATTGTGGTTTGGTTGTACTTCTGTTTTTTATTATAGTTTTCGGTTCTTATTTTCAATTTTTTGTTTCTGTTTTTCTGTCAAATAAAAACAAAAACCTATTTGGTTGTTGATATTAATGTAGTTATATTTTTATCACTGATAATAATTACATTTTAGATAAAAATTAAAGATAAATTATTTTTATTTAAATAAATTTATTTAATCTCTTTTATAATATTTATTAAATAATTATTAATAAAATTATGTTATTTTAAAAAATAAATAACATAAAAATTAAAATTTTATTTATAAATTAATATTTATTTGAAATATAATTTAATTATTAAATCAAAATTTATTTGAATATTTATATATTTTAATTTTAATTATATATAATTTAATTATACAAATTAAATAAAATTAAATTATTCATAATTTTATTGATAATTAATTTTAATTTATTAAATATATAAATATAATGTTGAATTAAACTATTAAAAATGAAATAATTAAATAATATATATTTAAATGATAATAAATCAGATTATGAAAAAAACAAAAACTGGAAACAAAAACCACTTTTATAGTTTTCATAATTTTAAAAACCGGAAGAAATCAAAATCAAAAATAGAAACTAAAAACTTAAATAAACAAGTTTTTTTATTGATATTAATAATAAAAACAAAATTTCAAAAATAAAAATAGAAACAATCACCCCCTATTTAGCTATAAAGCTTGTCCATAGGCTAACAACATAGAAATCATTGTAATGTGGGGTAATTTCAAAATTTGTCTCTTCATTTTGTTGTTTCTTTCCTTCTATTGATGAAGCACTGAACTGGCGAGTCTTGAGAGCTTCTTGAACCAAGTGCTTGAGTTCTTCCAAAGCTTTTCTCTTGAAATAAAACAGATAAGACACTTTGTTGCTCTCTTCCTTGAAAGAAACAGATGTTACAATTTAATAAAGTTGTAATCATACGAGTTATGTCTTATTTGGCTTGTCAGATTAATAACATTAACAGAGATGCTAATGTCTAATTAGGAAAAAAATTGAAAAATTGAAAATTTAATTACTACTTTTTAAAAATCAGGTTATAATTATAAGATTAAATAAAATTTGAATTTTTTTGTAATTAATCCCACATTTTATTTGGAAGAAAATATTTAAATCGAATGGAAATATTTATTATTGGACTATTTTCTTCCTTGACGTTAATATTTCGTATTTTAACTCAAAAGTTTGAGTGTTAGGCTGGTTCACCTAGTTGGGTTTGGGTTGCGAAACCTTTTCTTATGGGAAACACTTTCACATCCTTCTCGTAGATGAGTGATTGATCTTCAATATGCCCCACAAAAGATTCTAGCTAGTGTTGTAAATAAACTACTTAGAAGCCCCACCTGTTAAAGAAAGTGCGGAAGTCTATAACCCTCAGAATTCAGAAATCCATGTATACATATATGCATGTGTGTTCTTAACGTGGCAAACTCATCCATAAGATAAAACCTGATGATTCCTCAATAAAGGCTTATCCCAATACTCTTACCATCAAGGAGTTTGAGTTCTCATCGATGAATCCTTAGCCAACTTGATTCGGCAGGCACATGAACTACTGTTTTGTCATGTAATGCGATCGATGCATTAGATTTCTTTTTCATAATATAATATTTATGTATGAAAATCGTGTAACATCTTTGTCAGTTTTGAAAGATTAGCATACGTAATTTGTTCATATATAAAAGAGACGACAGTTGCACATGTTTGCTTTGGTGGTTTCCTTGTATGCATATGTTCGTTTTGTGTTTGAAAGGGAGAAGGAAAAAAAAAAAAGAAATCCAATGTAAGCCATCGTCTCCCCTGTTGCAGGAGCTATATATCTTGTCCATCTGATTCATTAATTAATGCATCTGTTTTACTGTGCTCATGTTTATAAAACTCGAATGCTGCTTTTATAAATTTCAATGTAACTTTATAACTTAGGTACGTACATGCTTTTCCTCTTCTAGTCCTACACGCAAGGATTCTGGGAACAGACAGTCCCTACCAAGCAGCCATGACCCGTCTAACGTTTAAAGAGATGAGCTAAAAATTGATTACTAATTTGTGCAGTTTCAAGTGTTGAACTATGGGACAGCTCAGCTGATCCCTATCTCATCCAAAACATAGAGGAGAGGACCCACTTTTGATAGATTTAGGAAACGTGAACGTCTTAAGCATTCATGATCATTTTCTGATTTAGGTTCGTTAAAAAGCTACAGTAACTATATAATCTGTTATATGTTCTTATCCTTAAATTTTAACTAGAAGTGGAGGGCCAGACAAATAATGCACTCGTCTAAAGCAATAACAAGTTGATTTCAGTTTGTATTTCTGTGAAGTAAAGGAAGAAAATGGATAAGACTGAAATTGATATTATATCTCAATGTAGTAAGCAGGAATTCTATTCGATCGGAGAATCACTTTCTTCAAACCTTTGGATGAGGCAAAGTATTCATGCCTTGAAAAGGCCATTTCCTCAAAGTTAAATTAGATACAAAAGTATGGTTCCTTCCCCAATATAACTTCAATGCATTACATAACATAAACAAAAGATGTGATTCAACATCATATCATAATATTTATAAATAGAAATCCTGGATGGATAAGTACGTACATAATCTCATTTTCGAAGGTTTTGAATTGGTGACAAAAAAGAGGAAACTTCCTTGCTCTCTCATCCGTTTGTGCACCCATTAAAGTACAGTATCTACAAAATACTGTGACCTTTGTAGCCTTCCAGTGTTTGACTAAGATATGAAGCAATTTTAATGTAACACGACATTTAAAACAGCTGCTTTCCGTCCTCCAAACCTCAACTCAACACTTTCCCTGGGCGGTTCAAAGATGATAAAAACACAAGTAGCTTTTGCCCCCACTTGGACAATGACGTAATTAATGTTACTGAGTTTATAGTCATAAAATATGAAACGCATTATTTTAGTGTTTATGTTATAACAGAACCAAATTCAATCGTAGGAGATCACATTCACATCACTTCTGTTAATTACAAACCTTCACAAGTTACATAAAATATAGTATTGGGTCACCTAATCTTTAGCAGTTATCACCTAATCTTCAGCACTAATTCAAGGACATCATCATCAGTTAATATCAGTTAGTTGTTGTCAGTAACAATCAGCACGCCCTCTACGTAATTCCATTGGTACTAATCGCTTTGGTTTAGACATGGCTTGTCTTTTAAGTGATATCTGTATTCTCCTAACCGTCAAATTTAATTTTATAATCATTAATTTTTAAAACGTTCTATAATTCCAAATAAAGATTTGAGGGTTTAATTGTAAAAGTGCACATTGCTTGCGTAGACTGGAATTTAGTTAAAAGCTTAAAACAGTGACGCTGTTGTTGTGGCTGTGGACTCCAAGGAGAAAAGAGGAAAAGGACGGAAAATCTGACGTGGATTATCGGTATTGGTCTCAAAAGTGGGGTCAACTTTAAAATGCTGAGAGTACAAGATTTGGTTCACGGACGCGGCAACTTGATGACTTTCTTGGAGTTAGATGAGTAGATGGAATATTCATATTTACAATTGATAAGCTTTAACTAGGAACCAAATAAGTAAGCAACTTGACTTGTGCATTATGTTTTTTTCTTCATTTCATTGTTAATATATATTCGCAAAATGATAAGCTCAAATATGGATTACTTGTTCATGTGGAACCGGATATCGGATAGTTTAATACAAGGACAGATCTAAAATTTTTTTAAAGTGGGAGTAGTATTTTAATGGGGATAAATTCTTTTGAATAAGGGCAAAATTTTATTTTATTTTATAAAAATTTTTAAAATAACAATATTTTTATATGAATTTTTTTGAAAAAAGTGAGAGTCCAATGTACATCCGTATTTGGTTTAACCCACATACACATATATACATATATATATACGCGTGCAAAAGGTTTGTATATTATAACAAAAAATTGGGCACATTAAATTAAAGTAAAATATTGTTATCTACCTTAATATTATAGATAATAATAACAACAACAATATTTAGTATAAATTATGTTAAAATGCAAAATTTGAAAAAGTTTAATAATACACAGTCTTATCCTTAATTAATATAAGAATTATTTTTAAATGACTCGTATAAAAAGAAAGAAAGTGAGAGAAAAAAGAAAAAAGAGAAAATTAATAATAATATTATTAATACGAATAATAATACATTTTCATATTTAATTAGATCTTCTGCGTATTCTCTTTTTTTTTTTTTGGATTATTTTAATCTATTTTTATTTGTGTAAATAATAAATATATTCCGTATCTGATGCGACAAAATTTCCTACAGGGATGTGATGTGGCATACTTCATTGGACAATTACCATTCCGTGATTCATGCGAAACAAGCGTACCAGTACAAAAATTTCTAGATGTCTTAGTACCCTATTATTAGTCTCCTTATAAGTTAAGGACGTTTTTTTTCGTGGTTTTGTAATTTTTGTTTCTTGATTTTTGGTTTTATCTTTTCAAATAAAGACAAAATTATGTTAAGTTAAATTAATTATTTATTTAATTGAATTTCTTATATAATATTTTTTTTAGATTCAAGGAAATCCCACAAGCGGGCCAAGCGAGCTCACCTCTCAGAGGGTCAAGTGGCTACACCTCATCAGAAGGCTAAGCGGCTACACCCCATCACGGAGGGTCTCACTAGTTCTCCACCCATAGGTAAAACTCTGGCTGCTCCAGGCTCTTACAAGAGGGGCTACTTATATAATATTTATATAAGTAGCCCCTCTTATATAATATTTATTAATAATTATCAATGAAATTATTATTTTTATTAAAATAAATAATTTAATAATTAAATGTCATTTAATAATTAATATTTATTTTTAATTATCAATGTAAAAAATATATTTCAAAGATATTTTACATTATATTTATTAATAATTATTAAATTAAAATTATTTTAAGAAATTAATATTTAAATTAATTATAAAATTAAATTAAAATTATTTATTATTCTTATTAATAATTAATATTAAATAATTAAATAATATATTTAGTTGATAGTAAATCAGATTATTAAAAAATAAAAATCACTTTTTATAATTTTTGTAAATATTGGAAGAAACTAAAATAAAAACCATAAACCAAAATTTAATAACCAAGTTTTTTTATTAAATTTAAAAATAAGAACAGAAAACAAAAACAAATATGCCTAAAATTACGATACAATCTTTTTGCCCACGTGCATAAAATCAGGCAATTCGAGCAAAGAAGTGTCAATTCTTTTTGTTTAGTGTGGATGAGTACTCGGTTGGCATGATTTGCATATTATTTTGTAAATATAGAGATTTATTTAGTGCACATATAAAAAATAACGACTGCGGTTTCTCATTTGCAAAAAAAAAGAATCTATTTCTATCACAATAATAACCTGGTAACTAAAAAGAATAATGCTAGAAGTTAGGTACTCGTGTCCAGATTCAATAATTTTATTAAATACGATACTTATGTATTAGTTGGTTCCTTGTTGTATTGAATAATGATAACAATTTGGATGGCAGCAACGTAGGAACGAAATGCCTAAAAGAAACAAGGTTCTTAATTTGGATGGCAACAAGGTAGGAACGAAATGCCTAAAAGAAACAAGGTTCTTACTCTTGACTTGAATTGCTGCTTGAAAATACATTAAAATACTGCACATACAGATCTCACGGATCATCGTTAAGGTTGAAAAAGTGAGGTAAAGGGTGTGCAGATGAGTCTTATCAGCAACTCTCCCAGGCCTGAGCCTTAGGACTGACTCCATTAATGCAAGGAGTGTTGCAATTAAGGGAAGGCAATAAACTATTGCAGAGAAGGAAATGGCATTGGCAGGTCACTTTTGTCCCCTACTCTACTCTGTTCCTATGAAAACAGCAAATTCGCAAATGTAAACACAAATTGCGCTTTATCAGAAGCTTAAAGATAACAAATTCCTTGTCGCCGCTGGTAAGCCTTCCCACAAAGGCAAAGCAACAGGGGACCCACATTTCATTCTTCAGATTCTATAAATACCTCTGCTCAACTACTGCTCTAAACCAAACTCCACAGCCCAACAAATCCTGTTCAATAATTTCACGTAATCTCTCCCAAGCTCACATCTTTTTCCCCTTTTCTTTTCTGTCCGTAAAAGAATAGAAAAAGGAAGATTTGCGTAGGCTCTTTCTGTCTTTCCCAGTCTTTTGAATTGTTTCTAATACATTTGAAAGTTGGATACACAGACAAGAACTAAACTCTGTTGCTTTGGCTTGTCAGAGAAAAACCAACTTATGGGTTCAGTAAGAGCTTCAATGTGGAACCTTTTAGGGACCAGCTTGTTCATGTTCCTGGTATTGTTGTCTTCATGCTGTTCAGCTTCTGTAACATATGACCATAGAGCAATCATAATCAATGGACAGAGAAGGATTCTCATGTCTGGGTCCATTCATTACCCCAGAAGCACTCCTGAGGTAGCAATAAGTTCAATGCGCTTCATTCTGATTTATTTCCAATTTCTGACAAATGGGATTGTTTCATTTTCTTCTAACACTCTCTTTTTAGCAATTGGTTAAGTTTCTTGACTCTGTTCTCGTGCTTCGTGGTGGCTGCAGATGTGGCCGGATCTTATCCAGAAGGCAAAAGATGGAGGTTTGGACGTTATTCAAACCTATGTTTTCTGGAACGGGCATGAGCCTTCTCCTGGAAAAGTAATTCAAAGCAGCACTCTGTTTTTTTTATTCCAATAATTTATTTTCGCATGTTTCCTTCAAGTTTGTGCGAATTTTTTCCGCCAAAACTCATCAGAATTCTCTTTTCTTGTGCCGGAAAATGATTAAAAAAATGGTAGTATTACTTCGAGGATAGGTATGATTTGGTTAAGTTCGTCAAGCTGGTTCAACAAGCAGGCCTCTATGTTCATCTCCGGATTGGTCCCTACATTTGTGGTGAATGGAACCTCGGGTAAGACAATAACTTATGAATTTTGTAGCTTTACCCAACTGTGGACCTATCACTTCCAGTCGTTCATTTTCTATCTTTTACTATAGTTTTTCGTTGTCTCCGTTTATTTTTTATTAATAGGAGCTCTGTTTTTGTGATCTGTTTTCAGGGGTTTCCCTGTCTGGCTTAAATACGTTCCGGGAATTTCTTTTAGAACTGATAATGGGCCTTTCAAGGTTGCTCTACCTGGAATTTTCTGTTGCCATTTTCAGTAACTCTTTTCTCCAATCTTTCGTCATTGCCAGTATGATTAATCAAACCGAACTGACATAATATTTTAATTATTACGATGAAGGCGGCAATGCAAAAGTTCACAGAGAAAATTGTAGGCATGATGAAGTCAGAAAAGTTGTTCGAGTCTCAGGGAGGACCAATAATCCTGTCTCAGGCAAGGAAAATAAGATCCTTGTATCCTTAGTTTGCTTATGCTTATGCTATTATATTTCTCCTTTGATTGGTTCAATACCCAAGAACACGGGTCAGAGAGTTGGAGGGACGTTTTCATTAGTTTATAAGAGAAAGTGGCTGTCTTTATCATCATTTCACTGATTATCTTATTTGGTTAATAGATAGAAAATGAATATGGACCAGTAGAATGGGAAATTGGTGCTCCTGGTAAAGCGTATACAAAATGGGCAGCTGACATGGCCGTGGGGCTTGGCACCGGAGTTCCATGGGTTATGTGCAAACAAGAAGATGCACCAGACCCTGTTGTAAGTAATTCCGCTAAAATCTTTTTCTTTATACCTTTATTCTGTGGCGTCAGTTTCCAACTCTGAATCTTTCTCTGTGGGGTTTTTTTATAACAATACACTGTTTACTTAGGTGGGCCTTAAATGGTTCTTTATTCTCGGTATGAATATTATGGTCCGATTTCCCTTTCTGAACGAGGGTGGTACTAGTCTCTTCCGTTTTGGCTTTATTCAAAATTTTCTAGTACTTTGGGATTGTAGTTGAACAAACTGATGTTATGTCTCCTGATAGCTTTTTAGATCAAGCACGGTGAAGATTCTGCACTAACTTGTTAGGATAGGTCAATTTGTTGTAAAATGAACGATATAGATATAACTTGTTGGTTCTTGTTGTGTTTACTCAAACTGGTGTCTTTGTCATGTGCAGATAGACACCTGCAATGCATATTACTGTGAGAATTTCAAACCAAATAAGGACTATAAACCCAAAATATGGACAGAAGCCTGGACTAGTTGGTAAGTCACACCAAAGATGAGTGAATAGTTAAAAGAGCTTTTTTAATTTATTTTTTGCTTTTCTATTTTCCCTTTATCATTTTTGTTTTTTATTTTGGTTGTTTGATTTTCTTTCTTGTACTTGTTGGAATGCTTAAGAGCAATTTGCATTTTTGTCTTGGTATCAGGTACACAGAATTTGGCGGTGCAGTTCCTCATAGGCCAGCAGAAGATATGGCATTTGGAGTGGCTAGGTTTATACAGAATGGTGGTTCATTTGTTAATTACTATATGGTAAGTTACGTAGCTTCTCCTTCGTATTAATCTTTGTACAAGATTATATGATGATTGATTGACTTAAATTCTGCTCTCTTTTTTCCCTCGTCTGCAGTACCATGGAGGAACCAACTTTGAAAGAACTGCTGGTGGTCCCTTCATTGCTACTAGCTACGATTATGATGCGCCTATTGATGAATATGGTACGTTCCCTTGAGTAGGGGGTGAGTTATTTATCCACCTCCCAATCACCGCTTTGCAGCAATTAAAAGCTGTAACTACCAAGTATGAAGTGGACAACCACAGGTGCAAAGATTTAAATGATAAATCGACCTGACATGAGAGGTGATGTCTATTTTGCCTCCAGGGATTCCGCGAGAGCCAAAATGGGGACATCTGAGGGATTTGCATAAAGCAATTAAGCTCTGTGAACCTGCTTTAGTCGCTGTAGATCCCACTTTGATAAAACTGGGTGATAAGCAGGAGGTAAGGCTCATTCTGAATTAATATTTCATCCGAGTTCATACGTGCGCTAAGGCATATACTGATGGAAGTTTCTCGTATTCGTTTAAAACATGTGCTTGCTTGCGTCAATTCAACCCCTGAACCCAATGATTATTCAGGCTCATGTCTTCAGCTCAAAATCAGCATGTGCTGCCTTCTTAGCAAACTATGACACAGCAAACTCTGTGCGAGTGACCTATGGAAATAAGCAGTACAACTTGCCCCGTTGGTCTATCAGCATTCTTCCTGATTGCAAGACCGAAGTCTACAACACTGCAAGGGTAAGACGTTAGCTGCTAGTTCGTTTTGAAGGTTTCTTAATGAATGCTCATGTGAAGTGAGTTTTGGTTGCAGCTGGGCTCCCAAAGCAATCAAGTGAAGATGGTAGCAGAGGGTGGTCAATTTTCTTGGCAGTCTTACACTGAAGACGTTGCCTCTGCTGATGATGATGGCACATTTACAAAGCAGGGGTTGGTGGAGCAAATAAGTATGACCTGGGATACCACGGATTATTTGTGGTACATGGTGGAGTAAGTATATGAATGTCAATATGATCGATCAGTCTTGTTTTGTTGTTGACACTTTGATTTTATATCTTGTCCATTCAGTGTTAACATAGATTCTCGCGAAGCATTTCTCAACGGCGGACAGTGGCCCCTCCTCACAATTTTTTCAGCTGGCCATGCTTTGCATGTTTTCATAAATGGTCAATTAGCAGGTGGTGGATGGAATAAATGACTGCTTATCTCAATCTCTTAATACGACTTCAGCCTGGCCATAATTGTGAGATTATTTGTATTGCAGGAATGGTTTATGGAGGATTAAAGAACCCTAAGTTAACATTTAAGAAGAATGTTAATTTGAGAGCTGGTGTCAACAAGATTTCTTTATTAAGCGTGGCTGTGGGCCTTGCGGTCAGTCCACTTTTCGTCTTTTGTTCCTGGGCTCTGCAACATGAGCTGCAATAGCTAACAATCTGTATTCATTTACTTCATCTCAGAATGTCGGCCTGCACTTTGAAACGTGGAATACTGGGGTTCTAGGTCCAGTCTTATTGGAAGGGCTGAAAGGGGGTACAAGAAACCTCACAGGAAATGTATGGACTTACAAGGTTAGTTTCCATTTTTGTCTCCACTAGTTATCCTGATAGGTAATTTTCAAATCCTGGTTCAAGCCCCAGTAGTTAGTTCATTCCTCAAACATCTCCTAAATGGAACCGGAACATCCCCCTTTAAGAAAGCTGATGCCTTAAACTATACACCAGCAAATAAAAAATAGAAAGAAATCGAGGGTATTTTGCATTCATGGGGGGAAGATGCTTTGGCATTGTGTACCTGTTCAACGTAAATGGGCATAGATCCTAAAATAATTCTTGTGTGATAATAATTTCCTGGAGTCCACAATAAGCTGGACCATGATTAGCTTCCACGTCTCTGAGCAGATAGGTCTTAAAGGAGAAACCACAAACCTGTACACTGATGGTGGGAGTTCATCGGTTGATTGGACACAAGGATTGTCACTGGCTCAGAAGCAACCCCTAACTTGGTACAAGGTGAGGGTTCTGTGACGCCCAACAGTTTAACTCTCTTGTTTTCCCACGAAATTCCTGAGAATCCATTGTTATGTTACTGTTCCAGACAAATTTTGCTGCACCAAAAGGTAACGATCCATTAGCATTAGACATGGGTAGCATGGGAAAAGGTCAGATATGGATAAATGGACGAAGTATAGGACGTCACTGGCCTGCATACATAGCTCAAGGAAATTGTGACACTTGCAACTATGCTGGATACTTCACAGAGAACAAATGTCGAACAAACTGTGGAGAGCCTTCACAAAGATGGTAGGATAAATGCAGGACTATCAATTTGGAGGAAAAAAACAAACCTATCCAATTTTCAGTAACTTGTTCATGGAACTGAGAATTTGTTCATACTCTAATAAATTTCAGGTACCATGTTCCACGTTCATGGCTTAGATCAACCGGAAACTCATTGGTCGTGTTTGAAGAAGTAGGTGGTGATCCATCTGGAATTTCTTTAGTAAGAAGAACCACAGGCGGCCAAAGTATATACTAATGATGCAATTGGCAAAGCCAAACACAGACTGCAAACTAGTTGCAAAGATGCCGTGTACATAGACAAGCTATTATACTGTCAGAAGAGCTCCATAAATCATGGGAGACTACACTTACAAGTTTAAAATGTTTAGTTCTCAGATACTCTCATACAGGTAGTAACTAGCTACCTGGGGGGTTTCATTCTCTCTTTTGTAAGGAAAGCATTTTCTCTGCAAGAATTATTTTGAAAGGAATAAAACCAGTTAATGGATTTGGATAATTTTTAGCTTGAAAACTTTTGCAGGTCTGTTTCTTCTACTTTGCTTGCTAGTTCAACGATGTTACATCATCTCGCATATCTTAATATAGAAGCAACCACCAAACATTTATGTGTCTTCCAATCATCAAGCATAAATGACACAGATACTACACCAAAACTTGGGCGAGGTCAAACTTTGATGGGGAAATGGCAATTACTTTTTCTATAGCACTGCATAACTGCTTTGATTAAACCCAATATCTACCCACAGATGCCAAGACTGCAACTCTAACTATATTACTTAATAGCATGATCCTCTCTAGCATTAGCAGCAATACCCGAAAATATGTTGACTGCTCAGCTCAAACAAACCACGGAATCTTTACCAATACACTTAAAGTAGGCATTTCACAAGAAATGACAATGGTTTCAATATTGTTTTCAAGGTTAATCCTCTCACACTCACTATGCAATTAGAGACTGTATGATAATCAGCTTTCAAACAAGAAGAATTAGACAGAATCAAACGCCCACAAAACCAAGCGCGTAGCAAATCAAGAACTTAGGAGCTGAAGCACAAAACTTTCGCAGGACAACTGACCTGCACTGCCTTGCATATCCAAAACCCTAACCCCCGGGGATCGCAGTGGTGGTGGTCTGTCAATTAAAAGATCTGGCCCAAGTAGAAGTTCTCTTGATGGGTCTTGCGTAATTACTGTATCGATTCATACGTGGATACGGAGAGATAGGCAGGCAACAGCTTCTTCATAAGAACAAATGGAATTGTGGCTAAGCCCAATAATTCACAAAATTAGGGAGATAATTGGACAATTTTACCTAGAATGGCAGTGGGCCAGACCGGACCCAGACAACTCCTACTTCTTGGGCCCTATCTTGAGCCCTATCGAGTCTAAGGCAGCCCGGCTCAATTTGACCAGAATTTATTATTTTTAAAAAAAGTTAGCCAATAGACATCGTTTTACTTAAACCAAACGAGCCTTGGATTGAATCAGACCCAAGAAAATGGGATCCAAGGTTCAATTTCAACTCAATCAATTCGGGTCTGGCCCGTTAATATCAGGCCGATTAAAGTCAAGCCTGCCTATTCAATTATATATACGCGCAAGTGATTGAGAGAAATAATTCATTATTTATTAAATTTTAAATCTTTTTCATGTAAGGAATTTCGATGTAAAGAATATTAAAATTGGAAGATTTTTAAGAGAAACTATTAATATGGATCAAAGTTAAGAAAGCACACTCTTAAAATTAATAATACAAAAAAAACTTAATAGGGTAATAATTAAATTTGCATAGGACTTGATTTGTGAACTAGATGGTAAATTTTGATTTACCGCAAACTTAGATAAATTATTAAAAATTAACATTTTTTAAAAAAATTATTTATTGAATTGTTGGTAAACCATTGTTGATTTGATGGAAATGAGATCAGTTGTTGGTACCATGATTAAAGAAAAACAAATTATTTTTCACCTTTAATTTTTGTTTAAACGTACTAATTTGATAGACAGGCCAAAAAGAGATTAAGATCTAGAACTTGTTCCTCTTTAGCATCCAATTCCAGATAAAGTGAAAAGTTGTTCAAGGCTATATAATGAAGGACAAATCAAATCAATTCAAAAGTAAGAAACGTAAAGAAGAAAGTACTTTTTCCATCACAATCATATTATTACAAGTAATGATAGACACAAAAGTAAAAGCAACAGGTAATAATAGCAATATGCCATTCCCTCTTCAAAGGAACAGATTGTCTGATCTCAGATACCTTGTCATTTTGTTTTTAAATTATCTCTGGAATATATAAAAGTAGATGACCCCCTTACAATCTCCTGAATTTTGAATCTTTGATCCTAATGGACTACAAACATGGCCGAAGTTAAGTTTTTTTTTACAAGGGAAAGAATAAAAAAGCAACTATCTCCCAATGCTTAGACCCCTACGAAGGGTTCTACTGTACAGAGTTCCATTTATATCTTGGTATAGTTCATCCAAAATGCACATTGGAGGCTCCTAAAGAGTATGCAGGCCCGGCTCTGTTAAAGAGGCTAAATGAACCAATTGATTAGCACATTGATTCCCTTCTCGATGTGTATGCTTAAGTTGCAACTCTTATGCTCGAAGTATCAAGGCTCGGATACCTGTCTCCAAAAAGGAATTCTCAGTCAGATCACTCAGAGATGGTGATAGAATATTAATGACCTCTAACGAATCCAATTCAATTATCACGCACTTATAGCCCCATTCTCACGCTAGCATGAGACCAGAATACACACCCCAAAGTTTGGCAATTAGAGGATCGCCGACTCCTATATTTTGTAAGATGCCTACACACTAGTGCCCCTGACAGTTCCTTATAACGCCTCCTGCTGATGCAATATTGCATCCCGTTTTTACCGAACCATCCGTATTAATCTTGACCCATCCTTCTATGGGTTTAGTCCAACCTACTAAAGTACCCAAAGATAGCCCCTGAAACTGAAAGACCTGATTTTTCATCTCACTGGCTCGTATGATCCAAGTAGTATAATCCATAACAATTTTAGTACCGTCAATTGGCCAAACAAAACCCGGCTCAAAAATACTGTTATTTTCCATTTCCAAATAAACCAACAGGCGACGCCAAAAATAGTAGTCCACGCAGTCTGATTTAGTTGCACATGATGACTAAGATTGGACCTGAGCCAGGTTCCTTCCTCTTGACTGAAGAAGTCCCCACCAACCATGTCATGAGGAAATTTGTGCCAGAAAGATTTTACCTTAGTACAGTCTCGTAAAGCATGTAGGGTCGATTCCTCCTGTCCACAGAAAATACAACCATTCTCCATAGTCAGATGACATGTCACACGTTGCTTGTTGGTTAACAATTTTCACTTAGTCACTAGTTAGAGAAAAGACCTTATGCGTTGTGGTCCCACCCACTTCCATAGTTCCTCCTAAGACCTGTTGAAGACGTCTGTGTTTATATTCTCAATAAGATCGTAAGTAGATACTACAGTGAATCTCCGATGTGTAGTTTGTCCCCAAATCAATTTATCTTCCTCACGGTCGTTTATGTGAGTATTGGTGGACGCAATATTCATACAAACTGTGGTGGGGAGATAATATTGGAATAACTGCCAATGCCAGTTGCCACTCTCGTCCTTAAAATCAGAAATTGTAGCATTGACAATGCTCTTAGGGATTTCGATGTGAGCCACTAAATAGAGAAGGCCCCAATCGTCTATCCAATTGTCAAGCTAGAAAAGGATGTGTCATCCATTTCCTATTTGCCATTTAGCGCCTTGGCGCACAAGATTCCACGTTGCTGAAATCCCTCGCTAAGTAACCGAAGCTCCATTCCTTGCTAAAGTCTGCGGGATATGATGAGTATCTACCCGGTACTTAGCCTGCAGAGTCTGAACCCACAATGCCTGGGGTCTAGTAAGTAAGTCCCTTACGAATGTAGTGGGATGATCGTTTACTTAAGTTCATGTGTAAAGTCATTCTACTTATGTCCTTACTTTTAATTCAATTTAATTGTATCTTTATTTTCCTAAGGTGTTTAGTTTTCATTTCATTGCACTTGTAATAGCAATGATTTATTCAACTTAGTTTATTTTTTTCTCTTCATAAAAACATCAACAAGATGCTAATTATTAATGATAAACTCAGTAAGCCCTAACTTTACTTATTTCTTTACCATTAGTTCTTGTTATTGGTGAAAATCAATATAAAAATACATTGACATAGATCGAACCACCCACATGTGTTTTTTTTTCTTTTTAATAACATAACATCTTCCTAATCCTTTTTGTTGTAATTACATTAGATAAAATTCTCATTATGCCAAATCATTTTAGTTTATAGACAATCACATATAATTTGATCATTTAGTTTAGATATAATTAAATACAAATTGATATACCTTGTCTCAAAGTGTGTGTAAATACAATGTACATTATAATGCAAAAGCACATTAGAAATCTAACACATTACAATTCAGTTTTCAATTTCTTAGTTTTGTTCTTCCTTTTATAGTATCAAAGCCTACCTGACCCAAGTCTTTTTTTTTCACTTTTACTACATCTACCATACATAAACACGGCTAAACTACATCACCATACAAAAAAAGCACAATGTAGATTGCGAACACCTCACTACTAATTACCACCATCACTAATTTTATTACAACCACTCTCGACAACAACAACTCTCTCATATGGAGAAATTAGGTCAAACATCATGTATCAATCGATGACAATTCATCCCCTTCAGTAGAATTTCTAGAATGACAAAAACACGACAAATTAGTATACTGATATCTCAATGCAACACTTACCTCTACAGTTGCATCTCTTGCTCTTAACTGTGATAATGCTCAGGTTCTGGACAGCCCTAGAAACTCACTTTCTTCAACAAGCTATAGCTCAAAGATCCCTTCTTCGTCGTTGTCTTCATAACACCTGAAAGAACGATTCCACCATCATTGATTATCTCATAAACATTGCAGCTACAGTTGAAGATCTAACGGTAATTGGACACTTAATCTCATCACATACCTAGTCCTCTTCACCATCATCGAACATCCCCCTAAGTATGGATCTTTCGTCACTACAATTGAGAATCATG
>JANKOD010000192.1:10079451-10095782 GCA_026284645.1 Erythroxylum acuminatum
CATACTAATGATAATTTAAGCAGGTAGGCACTTTAAGAGAACTTCAGAGACTCTATGATGAGATGAGTCAACTGATGATTACAAGTTGGATCGTTATTCAACTTCAGAATATAATTATATTAATTAATTAATTAAAATATAATTAAATGTTATTATTAATTATTAATTATTATTAAGTTAATTAAGTACTATACACTAGGGGTCGTAGGCTAGCCTCTGATACATATATGTTCTTTTTTATTTTTAATTAAATATATGTAATTAATTAATTGACTAATTAAAATATAATTAGTTGATTAATTAATTAAAATATAATTAACAGTATATAAAATATAATTAATTCTAATGACTGCTCCAATTTCACTTTATTAAGCACTATATGGCAATAATATACACACGAAAATCGAAAAATGGCTCCACTGTTGTAACCAATTAATAACTCTTTAACTCTTTCCAACAAATCGTCTCAATCACGCAGTAAAGACAACAGTAAGCCGTCCTCCTCTCTTCCAACTTCTCTCTCCAATTTCTCTGTCACCAATCAGTAACTCTTACCTCTCCACTTCCTCTTATTCTCTCTCCAACAAAGCCCTTTCTCTCTCTACTTCTCTCAAATTTCCATGAAATGTTTTTTCTTTTATTCTTCATAAACGGCCCATAAAGTTAGACATAGAGCGGGAAGGAGGATCCAACGCCCAATCTTACTATTACTCCGTCCTCAGCATTCGCAATGACACCTATCAACCCAAAATATGCACTTGCCTAAAAAGAGAGAATTCATGTTATCATTTTTCTCTCACACACATCATTATCTAGGGTTTCGTAAATTGGGGATAGAGAAATTGGGACCTTCTCTCTCCAGTCTCTCTCCCTCTCATCTCCAAACATCGAACAATAATTCTCTATTTTTCAAATGGGGCAAGCTGAAGAAATGGATTCAGAAACCAGCACAATAAGTGGAATCGCTTCATGATTCTTCTTTCCTTTTGATATATATCTTATTATAGATCAATTTAAAATGTCTCTTTCACCCAAACTATCAAACACATTATCAACAACAACAACCTCTCCCTTTTGTGTTTGTTAATAAGTCAAGTAGAAAATGTAAGTCATGTTTAAGATTAACCATGTCTGTTTCTCAAGTAAAATCTAACACCTGTATGCTTTGCAAGGAAGAGGAAGTTTGCTATGGATGTCGACACATTTTGTTTTATACCAACTTGATGAATTTAATGGTAGACATATAAGTTTTGTATTTCAAACATGGGAACTGCTTTTTCTGTTAAGGTGAATTTCATGCTTGCTAATGTTTTAATTATTTATTTTCTTCAAAAAAAAGTTTATTATTTTTTAGTCAAAGGACATACTAATGATAATTTAAGCAGGTAGGCACTTTAAGAGAACTTCAGAGACTCTATGATGAGATGAGTCAACTGATGCTTACAAGTTGGATCGTTATTCAACTTCAGAAAAAATCTAGGAAGAAGACTATTTGAATTTGGTTCATTTAATTTTATGCCTCTGTATGGAACTCAAAATCTTCCCTTCATACTTGTAGAGACAAAAAGGCATCTCAGATCCCTTTGAAGTTGTTGTAACAGAGATACCAGATGAAGCCACCTTTTTGTGTCTTGATGAATTGATAGTATATAAACTGAAAAATTGTTGCATATATCGAAGATTTTAATTCATTAAAGGCTTTAATGCTATGTAAATTTTGTAAGTTATTAATGTTGCTGATGCATTGATTTTGAAACAACTTTTTAGACATCTATTTAGCAATGACATTGTAAGTCTTTTTATCCATTCCCATTTATTGATATTATGATAAAATGATTTATGGTTGAAATTTGATAGTGAATTAACTCATATGTTTATGCATGATAAAGCCATGTCCAGATTCTTGTGTCCACATTAAATCATTCTTCATATAATCTCTATGAAGGTGGGTTGCAGAGGGATCTTTTCTTGCCCTTCATTGCAACTCTTAAGTATGCCAATGTTTGGTTGTTGTGTTTGGAGAGAATAAAGGCTAAAGTTTGCTGACAGCTAGCATACTTGTCCAATTAGAGAATTGTTTGCAGCAAAGACATCTATATATTTTTTCATTTTCTAGGAATGGTGTGATTTATGAAATTGGTTTATTAGTGGATTATCGAAAATTGACTCAAGTATCAATTCAAATCTTCAATTTTCAGAATAACGAAATTCCTTGACATTATTGATTATACTCAAATTCAGGCAGAGCAAGGCTTCTGCTTAGGCAAATCATTGATTATGTTTGTATTTTTTCTCAATTTCCATATATATGTTAGTCATAGTAGTTTTTTTGTTTGAGTTGAAATATCCATTAGCCATGTTTTCTAATCTAGATATCCCCTAATTTGTATACTTAGTTTTAACTATTTTTTTCTTAGGTAGTTATTACCCAAATGAGTGATGCTGACCATGTATCTTAATCTATTCATGTGTTTCATGTGGGGAAGATTAGGACGAAGCTTCGTAAAGGGAGGTTTACTGTCGCTAAGGAGTAATACACTGCAATGTAAGCTTGAAATATAAGTTGACAAGCTAATAACTGAAAATGAAAGACAGCAAAAAACTTTTGATGACGAAGTCAAAAGAATTAACCTACAAGTGTAATGTCAAATTTTTGAGGTAGAAAGAAACTTTGCAGAAGCCTTAGAGGTTAATCCACTACTTTCACATCCTACATTTTTCATTAAAAATTTGTTAATTACTTTTTTGTGGCCACTAATTCTTTTTACATCAAATAATTTACAATTGTGCAAAATTTTATGAATGACACATCTGGGTTTACTGCTTATTTAACCTTTAGCATGTGCATGAGGAAACAAAAGTGGAATGAGTTAACATTTCTTAGTTAGGAAACTTTTTCACTAAAATCTCATATTTGTATTTTACATGAAAATGTATCCAATTTGAGATTTGTGTTATTTCTGCAGAAGGAAAAAATAAATTGTCAGATGGAGTATATGGAGTCAGTCAAGAAACTCGAAGAGAAAATGATGTTGAATCAGCATGATGGCTTCACCGGTAAATATAATAGAAAGGTAGTCTATCTATAATTGATTTTTTTTTAGGTTTTCAAATTGTTGAGGTATCTTTGCTAGTTAGGTTGGTTAATCTGGCCGGTTTTGAGATGATAATGCATTACTCTTATCAACTCTAGCTAGGATTCTTTTGTTGCATCTTGCCTTGGTATAAGTTTGTTTTTGACTTGGGACATATATGGAAAATGTTAGGCATAACTTGGCTCCTTTGCATGCATCTTTTATGCACCATAAAAACAATCATGATGTCTTTCAATGGTAAACATATTTCCATTATTTATTACCCTCATCATTGTATATCAGGTCTCCTTATGCTTTACTTTGCAATTAGTTTAAACTTGATAACTACTCATTTTTCATCTCTTGTTATTTTTAGAAGTTAGGGGTTTTTGTGAGTGAGGACGTTGCTGAGTTAAATAGGTTGCTTTAAATTGAACTTCATTTAAGAAAGCAAGCTGAAGAGGAGGCCAACAAGCTCAAGAGTCAATTAGAGCATTTTTTACAATCTGTGGTATGTGTTATGTGGATTACAATACTTTACTATCGTTATACTGCTTCTATGTGATGCCAAGATTTTCTTCCTTCCCTCACTACTTATATAAGAAGAGAAATGAGTTTGGAATTTGTTAAATATAAGGGGTTATTTCATGCTCTAGGTAGGTGATGATGCTGAGGTTATAAAGCTGCACAAGAAACTAGAGGATGATGCCAATGAAAAGAAGAAAATAGAAAAAGAAATTATGATTTTGAAAAGTTAGTTTTGCACGTGAATCTTGAAATTGATCAGGTAATTTTATTCAGATAGATGCTCTTCTTACTTTATGCCCGTAATTATTTGGTTTTAATAGTAACTAAAATGCTTTCAAATAACTGCTTACATCAACATCAGTGGAATTAAAATGCTTTCAAATAACTGCTTACATCAACATCAGTGGTTTTGAGAAATAAGATGAAGCAGATTTGTCTCTTCTTTAGTCACAAATGTGTATTTTTGAAAATCTAGCCTTGTTGACGTCATTTTTATGTTTGCAGACAAGAAGGTATGTTGACAGAGGCGAATCTGGAAATGGCTTCACTTCTTTAGATTCCCTTATATCTCAATATAGGCAGTCCCAGTTTAATGAAGCCACCAATGGACACAAGCCACCAATGGCCTCTCTTTTTAAGCAAGGTAAACAAATTTTATGCATGGAGTTATATGATAACTAAGATCCAATTCATGTATTTCTTATATAATTTTTTCATAAAATTGTTTGACAGTTGGACTACAAAAGGTTTTGCAACTGCTTGAGTCAAAAGATGCCAATGTCAGAATCCACGTAGTAAAAGTGGTGGCTAACTTAGCTGCTGAAGGTCAGTAGTGCATATTTTACCCTTTTCAGTTTCGCTTTCAAGTTACTATGCCAACTCAAAGTGTCGATCTGAATTACATCTTTTACCTGGGGCTTGTTTTATAAGTTAAATTGCAACCATTTAATAGGAAATATAGTTCTAAGCATATTATTTAATACTGCTTATATTGATGTGCTTTCATCCCTCGTGTACTTGCTAAAAATTTAATAAATTTCAAAACCTATCTAGTAGGATGAAATAGAAAGAGAAACCCTATTTTATTATACCGTATCATATCAATTTTTATCATTTCAAAAAAGGGTTAACTTTTATATTATCATTTAATGGAAAATTAGGCAAATGAGCTATAAACAGAGAAAGTCTTAACAAAATTTTAAGAGATGGTTAGGATCCGAAACATTTATGGAATCTAGAATATGCTTCTTGGTACAAGTTATAAGAGTGTTCTTTCAGTAGCTCTTTTTTGTGCTCCTCAGTTGGTTTAAAATTGTTCTTTATTATGTCTTTATAAGTATGGCCTTACTAAGAGAATAACGAGTTTGGTTTTGTTCAAGGGCTCTTCAGTATGATGCATGCTCTTTTTGCTTATGACTCAGATGATACTGCTTTTGTCGGACCAGTACAGTCTTCTAAAGTATGCTCATGTTTCATGTGAGGAGGTCTCCATCACAAGGAATGAGATAATTTCATGATTGTATATGATACTAATTATTCTTTTATATAAATGTTCAGGGTAAAAGGAAGTCAGAACTCTATACATCTAGGCTATGCTTCAGTCTGAGTTCCTATCTCTATTTTCTAGTCACAAGGAAATCTCTGAGATTTTGGGTATATATACACCTTGTGGGGGTGATCCTTTATATCCTTTTGTAAACCAATGTTTTTGATACTGAGAAAGAATAGACTTGTATGATTGACACATTGTGTGACAGGTTTCTTCAGAATTCAAACAATTACAATTCCCCTATTATTGTACAACCCACTTTGAGTTCAATTGCTTCCCTTCTTAGCTCTGATACAATTTCTCTTGAGAAAGCTACAGAGGAGAAATCCTTAGGACTAAACATGGTGGGATAACATTAATATAATTACATTTAACCTTCTTTTTGACTTTTTATTCCTGTAATTGAACGAAAGTGATTTTTTTTTAATTTTTGGTTTTCCAGATTCGAGATATAAATGATTTATGTAGGAAAGAAGTGAATGAAATTATAAATATTTATATTCATAAAGATCGTGTTTTATCATATGATGACATACAGAAAAGGTATACCATTTTAGTTCCTGTCTTTACCAACTTTTTGATAATATGGTGTGGTCTCTAAAATGTTAAAAGGAGTTAAAACAAAGATCTCGACTTATGGATAATAAAAATCGAGAATGGTTTAATGCTTTTTCAAACTTTTACTTTGAAATTTAATCCTTTTCCTTTTTAACATTGAGTAATAACAATGGTCTTTTTATAACTAAAATCATAAATTACTTTAAAAGTGTATGGTGCTACCAAATCTAAATATATAATTAAATATTGATTTAAACTAAATATTTTAAAATTGTTTATGACTGAATTGTGATTCAGTTATACCTGTTGCAAAAAACAAAAAGCTAAAACTCTACACAGAAAAATATGAGATAATCAATAGGAGAAAGCACAAATATGTACTAAGTATATTTGTGCTTCCAATTTCAACAATCTTCAATTTGCTGACCTAACCTTATGTCTGTTTCCTCTTGGTTAAATCTAAAGTAGTTGACATTTACCAAGTTTACTACTGTGTTTATATGATAATTAAGGAATATTTTATACCTTGCCCAGGATAATAAGTTTTGCTTTAGATCCATAAGTCACCACCACTGTACTTATTCGTGATCATAAGTCATTAATTTACTGAGACTATATCCTCTAATACATATACAAGAGACAGATAGGCATGAGGAAATAGAAACGGAGTAGATGATCGAAACAAAGACAACGTGCCAAATTTTGTTTCCGTTTCCAATCTTGTGTTTAATACAAGGATAAACCGAGTCTGCTTCATCATTTGGATAGAAATTTGTTTTAAAAAAAGCAGCCTAAACAAAGCTAAGATGAACTCAATTCCTATTTTTGAATAGACTAATACTCGTATCAATGTTTCAGTTCATTTGAACAAACTAGTAGATACTATGCCCATAACAATCATCCCATTCGCACTTACTATATAATACTTAATTAATTAATAATTAATATTAATAATTAATAATTAATAATAACATGCACGATTGTGACTTAATATGTACATAAAGTGAATAATTAATAACATGCAAATTAAAATGAAATTGGAGCCGTTAATTCTTAAAATTAATTCAGCATCATACATTTCTAAATTTTACCTATCCTTTTGGATTATTAATTTTTCTTTATACTTTTGTTAATCCAATTTAAATATTCAACTCATATTTTTTCCTCTTTTTGCGTACAAAATTTTGTCCAAAATCATACACTTCTAGTTTTCCCCTCAAAATTTTAACTTTAACAATAATCATTCATAACAAAACATATAAATACATACTCTTTAATTTAAAAATAACGAGGCATTATACGTCTCTAAATTACCACTGCGCATTAGTGAGAATCTACTAGTTTGCTAACTCAGAGGAAAGTAGTCATGAATTGCCCTGCTGATTTAATTTCTAATTTAAATAATTACTTAAATCTATTTTTTATTTAATTTAACCTGCACCAAATAATTTTACATATATATATATATACATATAGCTAAATTGGCGTAACTAATTGCTCATTTGTGTCTGAAAGGATATAGATTTAAGTCACGAAAATAACCTCTTTATAGAATATAGAGAAAAAATTATATATAATTGATAGCTCTCTCTCGCAAAACAATGAGCCTTATGCATTAGAACAACTCTCTTTTATACATGGCCAAAATGCTAGCATCACTCAGAATTTGATATTGAGAAAGAAAAAGTTGTATACAGTTGGGAGAATCTAACTAAGAAGGGGCATAGGCTGCTGTTTCTATTATGACTGGACAGACAGAACAATATTAATTTAGTAATCCTTGATTACTTTTATTGCCTAGAATAGAATAGAATAAAAGAACCATGCATTCCTCGTGAATTATAGGTGTTCAATGCGAACCTGGCCATTTTCTGAAAACAATCCCATGTTCACTCACGCTTTCCCCTCTCAATCTCCTCATTCTCTGCCAAAACCATCCGCTTCTTCCTGTTGTCAACGGACCACAACTAGAACATTTTCTCAATCTAAATGATCCAGATGCCTGCCTTTCATAACTCACAGACAACCCCAACAACTCTGATATTGACAATGCCCTCTCTATATCCGGCTCAGAGTCGTAATTCACTGCAGTCGTTTGGTTTCCAAAAGGATGAACCCGTCCTGAGCCACCACTCACCCCAGTGTCCATATCAATGGATAATTCTTGGCTGGAACTTCTTGAACCTGCTTCCTTTTCCCCATCAAACTCATTGCACACTAACTTTAAGGCCTGAACAACCTCACCCATGAATGGCCGATGTGATGCTTCCGGCTGAACACACATTGAAGCAATGGCTGCCACTTTAGCCACACTATCAAAAGGAATATCAGGTCCTAGAGATGGATCTATGATGGCTACCAGCCCTTCTTTACTTGTCAGAAATGGATGAGCCCACGAAACAAGATTCTCTTGACCAGGTGGTTGTGACATGTCGACTGGTTTTCTTCCAGTTATGAGCTCAAGAAGCACTACACCGTAGCTGTAGACATCACTCTTCACTAGAAGATGACCAGTCATTGCATACTCTGGAGCCACATAGCTGGATAAAATCATTAGAAATTAATTATTAGCATAAAAAACCCGGAGGAAATCAGGTGTGTATTTGAAAATCTGGCAGAGGTAAAACATATTCCAAAACAAGAAGGGCACTCCACCACCTTTTCTCATGATCAAAGTTAGATGGTATGTTATGAAGTGGTGGTAACAAGCTCATTAAATTGCTTCTCAAAATCACGAAGATATGCAAAAGAAACCCCTTTAACCCCACAATGACTGTCATCTTATTCCAGATTAGAGAAAAGCAATCGTAATCTGGACAGTATCTTTAAAGAATACCATATTATAGCTGCAATCTGAATTCTACGCAGATACTTGTGACAAAGGCTATGGATAATAAGCATGCTTATTGTGAGGTGCGCTTTAGAGATACCCCCACTCTCTACAAAACAAAGGTAAAAGCGCAGTACAGTTTTTATATGCCCTATGATATCATTTTTCTTCAGATGGAGAGAAGAATTCTCACCCAAAAGTTCCCATGACGCGGGTTGATATGTGTCTATTTTCCTCATCCATGGCAATTCGAGCCAAACCAAAGTCTGAAACTTTTGGTGTGAAATCATGTTCTAACAAGATATTGCTAGACTTGAAATCTCTGTGTATGACATGAGGACTTGAATCCTCATGCAGATAAGCTAGACCTCGAGCTGCACCAAGTGCTATCTTGATCCGGGCATTCCAATCGAGGGGAATAGATTCCTTATCGATACCTGAATGAGAAGACACAGATTAGCATTGTCATTTTTTCAAGAAACAAAAGAAAGGAAATTTTGAAAGCGTAAAGTTTGTTGTTGATCTAGAAGAGCAAAAGAAGTACCGTGTAAATGAGACTCCACACTTCCATTTGGTATGAGCTCATAAACCAAGCAGCGGGCATGCTCTGTGCATATGCCAATCAGCTTCACCAGGTTTCTGTGATGAAGGCGGCTAAGCATTTCAACTTCAGCCAAGAATTCACGGCCACCTTGTTGATCATCTCTCTTTAGAACTTTGACAGCAACTTTGGTCCCATCTTTGAGAACACCATTATAAACGCGACCAAAGCCTCCCTCCCCCAGTATTCTTGAAGCATCAAAGTTGTTAGTAGCTCTTTCTATATCAACTGCACTGAAAGTCTTTGCTGAGCCAGTGTAAGGAGCAAGACTAGATCCAAATGACAATGATGCAGAACTCCCACCACTTCCAATTGTTGATCCGGTGGTACCTACAAAATTTACATTTTCTTAATCCATAGCCACTATTCAAGACTTTCAGTGGTATGATTTCCACTTAAGTTGAAGTATACATGATGACTAGGCTATAATTGAATATAAAAGGAAAAGATGATTGCCCAATATTGCCCAATTAATCATCAATATAATCATTTTTCTAACCAATACTTGAGAAAATAATTATTAAATTCCAACACCTAATTCACTCTATCGAACTAGTATACCCCACAGTGGACACGATAAATGCACCATGTTTTATAGCTCCAGGAATTACCTGAAGGTTTTGGCACAGCACGTGACAAAGGCTTTAGAGTCTGTGCTGGTGGACTATCATGCTCATTATGTTTAAATAGCAAAACCCAAGCTACAGTACAGCACAGAACTAGTGCTACAAAAGCTGATAGCACAATAACAGCAATCATGCCGCCACCAAGCTTATCTTTGTGATGCATTTTTCTCACATCAACACCAAGGGGCTTCATCGTCCTTGCATTATTGTCAATGCCAGAATATGGCACATCATCAACTATGTTAATGTTTGAAGATGCTGAAGGTGGTGGTGCAGGTAGGCCTACAAATGCAGAACCTCTGAATATTATCCATACAGAACAATCTATGGAAACAAAATGGATGAATAGACACTGGAAATTCATGAACCTGGATAGCGAATGTATAACACTTCATAGACCCCAAAAAGGGAAGTTTTAATGACAACTAGTTTCTTCCAAAACCTCTGAAAAGTGACAAATGCAGTTGTATTATCAAATTTTTCTCCAACTGGAACCAAATCAATGAGGACAATTGTCTTCTCTGGTTGCTGGCTGGCAGCATTTGCTCCCATAATACGAACTTGACTTTGTTTCATAAAAACACCAGCTGCAATCTCCTGAGCAAGCTCTGAAACCAATGGGAAGAAAATGTATAATCCAACACTTAAGCGCAGTCCAACTTGCATGGGCAAGACACAGCCACAAGGAGAGCCAGCAGGCGTATTTGTATATGGCTCCACGCAAACAGTAGCTGAACAATCTACAGGCCCAAAAGAAACCAGTGTTACATGCAGGAACAATTTCCAGAGAGACAGGGACAACAAAAGGTTGAAAATTTCAAATTTACAAAATCAGAAGTTTAATTACCTTCATTAGGAGGCGGAGGAGGCAATGCTTGGACAGGTGGCAAGAAGGGCTTCTTTGGACCCCTTAGTGATGATCCAGAAGGAGAAAGAACGGGCACTTGGAAATGCAATCAAATTCAAAAGTATGTAAGCTAATGGTATGACAAAGGATCAGGAGCTATACTCTGCAGAGCAAAAAAAGAAAGTAAGAAAATTGGATGATCCTTACTCTCAATCCAGACAGATGATTTCGGAGATGGTGAAGGAGCAGGTGAGACGATGGTTGCTGGTTTAGGAAAGAGGCCATGTGATCCAGAAGCTGAAGGACCTACATGCAGTAAATCCAATATGTTTTGAGAGCAGTTGTCAGAAAATGACTTAGTCAAGCAGTTATCATTGTGGTACCTGGACCAACCGGAGAAGCATAATGTGTATGCCTTTTTGCCCGTAAAAATGGAGGGATGGAAGGACCTGAAAGGCATGAAAAGAATAAATTTAGATTCACTTTAAGAGCATAATACAAACCATTTACTTTTATATATGGGAAATATTTTGAAGCGTTAAAAGAGAAACCTTGAGCATTTGAAGAGGGAGGATATATCGGGTGTGACAAAGCAGCAGCAGGGTGATTAGTGTTGTTTCTTGTGTGGTTTTTCTTATGAAATGGGATAGATGGTGGAGAAGCAGGAGATTGATACCCTTTACTTGAAGAAGATGATCTGGATGTAACAGGAGCACCACTAGGAGGCCTCACAGCTTTGTGCACTGAAAGAGCGACAGCGGAAGAACCTTCACAATACTAGCATGGAAAGACGCAAAATCTCCAAATTGCACGAGATATCAGTGCTTCAACCCTGTTTAACTAATTTACCTTTGGCTGATGGATGGGCGACAGGGGGCAAAGGCTGGGGTGTCTCATCTGGCGGCGCAGCAAGTGGAATTCCATGTTTGCCTCGTACAGGGGCTAATGCATGAGAAGAACCAGGACCTGTAATGTCACTTTAAGTTGCATTAACGTTGGTCTATATTTCCCTTTTGTTTAATAAAAGCAATCACCATTTTGTAACAGAGTCAAAAGTCATATGTCTCTAATCCATATAAACGTAGTAAAACATTCCGCAAATGAAACAATTCAAAGTATAAAAGATAATATATGAGAATAAAAGTAGGTGGAAAGATAACAACACCCAATATTATTGATTTTCTAAAAGTTTGCAGTTTGTCACCTTCAGTTCGCTGATAATTTTGGGGTGGTAAAGACTTAGCCATTTCATGTGGCGGAGCAATAACAGGAGTTCCAGTTCTTTTCTGGTCAATGCCAGGAGAAGGTATTGATGAAGGAGAGACGCCAGGACCTACAATCTCATACAGGGACAAAAAATTAACATCAAACATACACAAATTTCACAGTCAAAAATAAATAGGAATATCACCATAAACTGTAAATTTATTGTCACTACAAAATGCCTCACAAAAGCATGAGCCATCAAATGATTCATTTGATGGGTAATTTTGTCTAAAGAGGAATGCTGTAAAGAACAAATCAAATGTAATTAACTACAAAAACAACACGTAATGAGAGTTTACGTGAGCTCCGTTGAGAGCGGGGTCTAGGGAGATCCAGTAGTACGTAACCTACCCTACCTTGTAGAGAGGCTATTTCCGACTAAAATAAAGACATTCCCACTCCAAGCTTAAAACAAGTTAAGTGGAATAAGATACGAAATCATTTTTCAGACAGCAGATATATCAAAATGAAGCTCCGCTCTTTTAATTCACAACTTTCAGGTTCTAATCAGTGCAGTTAATGCAGAGAACCTCAAACTAACCAAACTTTTCCCACAACTCTAGCAGTTCTGTTACCTTTTCTTTGAGGATGATTCGGTAGAATGTGACAATGGATGGAAGCATTTATAGGAACAATAATGGAGGGGGGACAAAAGGTCCTTAAACAAAAATATGTTGCCCTTGACTCACAGGGAAGCAAATTAAAGTCTGGTATAATAAGTATCAAATGTTACGCAAATTTGAACCTGGTAATGTTGGAGGAGATTCTCCAGGCACAGTTGGATGGACTGATGGGGCATTATGTGACATTTCATTTTCAGGTGACCCAACAGGGACTGCTTTCAACAACATTAGTAGAATAAGAACTAGAAAAAAGAACGCAACAACTAGGCTTTTTTGAGCTTCTTAGAAGAAGAAAAGGTAATGATCATGCATACCAGGTGATATAGATGGTATTCTTGCAGGTGCTAATGGAAGGCCCACTGGCTTGTTTCGGTGTGCATTCCTTGGAGGGGGTGCAACTGAGATCAAATTTTTGAAGAAGAAAAAAGAAATAGTACCAATTAAATTGGAATCTACTTACACATAGATACAATTATGAAAAATACTATTGCATATTTTCGGTGAACTTGAAGTGATTGAAGGAAGACCACTTTAGAGTGAGGAATGATATACAACCACAATTTGTCCATTAGTTATGGTAAAAGTATCACGTCGGCATACCTGAAGAAATTGGCTCTGGGATAGGAACTCCACTGAATGATCTGTATATATGATCATTCCCTGGTGAAGTTATAGGTGCATCAGGGTGGGTAAATGTTGAATGTTGTGGTAAATTACTTGATGGAGATTCAACTGCAACCATATGTACACTTCATAAAAATGAAGAAAATCTTACAGGTAAAACAACTTAAGCGAGTTAATACCAGGCACATTTGACGGAGAGACGGGATGTTTTTTAAATGGTTTCTTTCTCTGATGAGCTTCAGGTAGCATTAGTGGTGCATTCACTTGGGCAGCTGAGGGTGGAGGAGCTATTTTAGGTGATGGAGATGTGATTGAACCAGTTGGCGATAAAGTTGGCCCGTGCCTTTGAAGAATGAAGGGTGGTGAAGCTGCACTGTATGACGGTGGCATAATGGGGGTAGTTAAATGGGATGGCACAAGCCCTGTGACACTTTGGGGCACTGGGACAGGCATGAATGGAGGTAATGCAGGCAGAGGGTGCAAATCCAATACTGCGTTGCCAAAAAAAAAGCTTAATCTAGCAGTTTCAGTCCCAATTACCAAATTTGGATTACCAGTTCATGCAAGTTACCATTTGGCTGGTTCTCTGAGCTTGGTGTATTACTTGCTAATGGTATCCCCTGATGGACTGGTCCAGCTATGCCTTGTATTGTTGGAGGAACTTCAGAAGAAATTACTGGAGATGGGGGTATAATGTACCCTGAAAGAAAAGAAAAATCTTTAGGATCTTTTATACTGAATTAAAATACGAAAATGAAAATGAAAATGCATATGTTATTTGTTATTTGTTATTTGTTGTTCAACATTTGTAATAGAATTTAAAATTCAAATCAAACTTTTTGAATTGTTGGCAGTTCTAAAAATGTCAGCAGCAGTAACATTTTTCGTGTCCTTAGAAACATTAATAATGAAGAAGGAATTATTCTGCTCCAACTCCCACCATTTCTCCATAGCATCTAAAGGCTAAACTCTTGGAGGGAAAAGTGACCAATAGCGGGAATAAACAACCAGACGACAGATTATCTAGGTAAAAGAATACTGATGAGCTTTCAAAAGTCTAGCATTCACTCTCTTCGGATATTGCCTTAAATAAGTTATCCTTCCCCAGAAGATGCATGTGATGATTATCCAGAGTGAGAACCCATTTTATTACCATTATTTAGGACTGGTCTGTAACAGTAACTTCAGCTAGATTACAAATTAAAAGCATTAGTAAGCAGTAATTTAATTGTAAGGCGACTTTTAGCCCAAGAATTCCATAGATTTTGACATGTTCAGATCGATAACACTGTCCAAACTGATTGATCTCGATAGTATCCGTCTTCCTGTAGTCCATTTCTAAAATTACCAAGTCACAATACATATATATACAAATTTCTCCACATTAGCACTGCCAACATAAGAATTCTAAGAATTAATAATAGTTAAACTATGGAGTACCGGATAATATAATCAACCGAATTCAAACTCGGGAACAAAGGACATGGCTTTACCTGCAGATTCTTCAACTGTGAAAACCAAGCCAATGAGACAGACGTTTACTAATTGAAATAAAGATTTGGCCACCAACCCCATCCCATAAAGCACCAAATCTAGAAAACTTCCAGCACAACCTCCTCAATGACGACGAGTAAATCCCATAGCCTTTACACTAATTAAAAATAAGAATTTTTGGAGGTGGAGAGATAACTTGAAGCAACAACAAAAGAGAGGGTTAGATTAACAAAGTCTCACAAACAGTGCACGGGAAGCAATAGTTGCGAGAAACCCAGAATTGGTTTTGATGAAAAAATCCATAGTAATGTCTAATCCACGAACTTGAAGCTCTCAAGTTCACACAGGTCTGAAATTCCTTGGCTTGTAGAAACGTTTCCACTAACATGAGTTACTGATTTACTACGAAAGATGAAAGACGATTCAAACCCCGAAGACCAGAAAAGAAAAACAAAAAGTTTAAATTAAATAAAGATAAAAACGGACATCAATGTACAGAACGGAGCCACTGTGCAAATGTAACAGCCAGCTTTAAGTCGGACAAAAGATATGCGTTGCTTGGTGGAGAGAGAGAGAGAGAGGGAGGGAATGGAATTACGATTACCTAAAGTATTAAAAGAAAAGGTTAGACTTCGCTTCTACAAGTGGTGTGTTAAAACGGAGAAATAATGAAACTTTTTACATGGTGGGGGTTGCTTATACCCTATTACCTCACTTTAACTGAATTTCGGTTTATCGTTTCCGGGATGGTGACTTTTTGGCAGCTGCACGCGTCGGTTTACGATTTTGACAATAAGTGGGTCATCACTAATTTTCTTAAAATAAAATTTTTAATTAAGTACAAATTTAAATATTCTAAACTCAAATATACCGGCAGACTTAACTCTTCTGAATAAAAATAACGTTATTTTCCAATAAGCTCGGATCTAATAAAAATATCTGAAATAAATTCATGCATCAGCTAATTATCATCCTTAATTCTCGCATAGGCCATCTTTATTCTTTTACTTACAATTCAACTCGTTTTAACTTTTAAGACAGAGATGAGATTTTTACAGCGCATGGTCTATGCATAACCATATCAATCTCTTTGCTCTTAATTCTTGCGTTATACCCGAAAGATTAACTTTAATTGATATGAACTAGAGTGCGTGAAGGCATGATACAATTTTTCCATAATAATGGTACAATTATTATATCATCTTGGTTCAGTCTGATCTTGCTGGGGTTGAACGTCGGTGTTTGGATCTATGATATGTGCGACTCTGGCTATAGAATACCTGCAAAACAAATAACGGCGGGCTGGGAGTTGATTCCCGGGAGGCCCCTCCGACGCTCAAGTTAGTCTTTTTGTGTAGGTTTCGGCTGCTGAAAACAGAGGAAAGTAGGGTTGTAATCTCATTCCTGAATTAGGGAGAATAGTACCTTATATATGGAATAGACGCTAGGTTTAGGTCTTTACTGTTAGTGTAGGTCAACTTGGACACTCATGTAAGTCGACTTACGCATGTACAGTACTATAACTCGACTTATGCTTGTACAGTACTGTAAGATTGTTAGAGTAGTGCCCTAAAGGCACTCGCCTTCAGCGCGTTTTGTACAAAAGTCTTTATGAATAAATAAAGCAAGGCATCTTTCATTAATTTGGTGTTCATTGTTTATGAATTGATATTGATCTTTAATCAAATTAATGAAGTCCATGATATATGAC
>JANKOD010000192.1:10113274-10132590 GCA_026284645.1 Erythroxylum acuminatum
AATAATAATAATAATAATAATAATAATAATAATAATAATAATAATAATAATAATAATGATGATGATGATGATGATGATGATAAATTTATTGTTATAGTTTAGCTGTAGAATAAGCTAACTTAGTGAAGTTCTTGACATGAAAATCCATCTGGATTCCAGATGCTTGAAACTGGTTTTATCGCAATTACACAAAAAAGCTATAAAATTGGATAAATTTGTAGTGTGAATCCCCCGTAACTTTCATAGTCATAGTTTATCTGGGTTTAGGACATTGTGCACACCCGATTTTAATCCCATATAGTAAAATCATAACACATCAAAAGACTTGAATCAGATTTCCATTTTTCATATTGGGATTAAGATTTACCTAGGATTTTGGTCTATCGTATATTAATATTGGTTGGGTTGGCTGTGCTAGGCTAAGGCCCAGGCCCAAGCCCAGGTTCACACGTCTACGGCCCATTCGCAGGTGTTAGCCTCCTATGCAAACGTAAAGACCTACGTAAAGACCTAAACCTAACACCTATTCCATATATAAGGTATTATTTGGCCATAATACAGGTACGAGATTACAACCCTATTTTTCTCTGTTCTTAGCAATCAATACCCTCTCAAAAAAAACTAACTTGAGCGTCGAAGGGGCCTGCCGATAGTTAACCTCCGGCGTGTCTTATCTGTTTTGCAGGAGTTCTTTAGCCAAAGCCAATCAGAATCATGGATCTAAGCAGCAACGTTCAGCCCAACAGAATTAGACTGAACCAAATATAAATGCATTGATGACGAGTGGAGTGTGACGCCAGTATATTACTCTCCGATATTTTTTCGTTTGTTGAAGTTAAGATTTTTACATGCCAGAAGTTCTTTAGTTTATGACATATATATATATAATTAATTAATATAATTTGCCGTAAAATTTCGTCTCCTGACGATAATCAGATAAAAAGTGGAAGAGAGTTATGACCGGCCCGATGGAAGTGGAAGTCCCATTTAGTGCTTTTCCTTAGATATTTTCAGACGAAAAGATAAGAATGAGACGGTCTAGTCGACGTCAATCCCTGTCAGCTGAACCTGTTCTATTCTAGACCGCATCTCGACGAAATTACCTAATAAAAATATTACTGTAAACTGAAAAGTATAGCAAAAGATACAAACCAAAAGTGGCTAGCTGGTGAAACCAACTTCCGAGTATCCACAGTGGTCAAAAAAATGTTCCAAGTAGTCACCAGCCTGTCTGATTGGATACTTTCGAGAGTGTTACTTTATAAAAGAAGCATATTTAAGCAAATGCTCCACCTGCAAGAATTAATTAAAAAGGACGAATGATGGAAATCATGTTGGACTTTAACAAGGTAAAATGGTTTTGCATTTCAGACTCGAATACCCGAGTATTGAACAATAAATCGAATTAAATTAAAAGTTAATAAAGATGTAAAATGCTTTGATCAACTGGTAATTAGATCAGTGTACGAGACTAAGTATTAGGTTATTGGGTTTTTTTCCTTTCCTATAAAGGTCCTAATTATGAGAAGACACCTTTAAGTCATTCACACCTAAACTAATCCCTGCTCGAGCCAAATAGGTTCTTTGTGAGAGGCAAAATTTTAGCCCTAAATTTTAAACAGTTGCATACATGAGGACGGTTCGAACCCGCAACCTCACTTAAGTTAGGAGAGCCTCCACTAACTCACTTACATCTTGGGGATAACTTTCATTGGGGAAACATTCACCATTTAAATGGTTAATATTTCCATATGATATGATCCAATTCATGTATTAATCCTAACCCAGCTAACTAAAACATAACTTTCAATGCATTCAAAGGCTCACAAACCTCACGGAATTTTGAATTATTCTGGGAAAAGATTTATGGCACAATTGCGCCAAGGAAGGTATGAGTTAGAAAACATTAAAACATCAAAAGAAAATGCATTTTAATTAATTAAGATTTTTTATAGTGTTTCAATTGTCATAAATTGTACAACAACAACACTTCAATAAAGATTTTACTAAGATTCAGGGTTTGAGGAGGTTAATTAGTATATAGTCTTACCTCTCTTTAATCTCAGGGTTTGAAGAGGTTCATTAGCACGTAGTTTTACTTCTAATTATTAAAGAGACTATTTTTGATAAATTCACAAAAAATAAAGAAAAATATTGAAAATGATTTAAAGAGAGAAAAATAATAACCAAAATACATACACAAATAATTGTATAAACAAATAGAAATAAATACAAGTAAAAAATAAAGATTAAAAATCAAAAATAAAAAATAAAACAAATATTAAAGTAAATAAATAAATAAACAGACAATAAAGAAAACAAATGAATAAATATAACAAATACATAATTGAAAAGAACTAAACTAAAAGGCGAATACTACTAACAAAGGTATCCAAGGTAATTATAGGACATAAAAAAGAAGAAAAAGGAAAGAAAAAGTTCAAAAGACCTATGAAAAGAAAAAAATCTCTTTATGAAAAGAAAATTACCTCTTTACATAAGATCCTCTCCATATATCTTATTTCACTAAAGTCTTTTATTGAGGGTCAAGTCCTCGGTAAGATCTAGTAGGGTCATATCATACCTAATCACTTCCTCCCAATTTTTCTTAAATCTTCCTCTTCTTCTCTTACGGTCCCTAAGTATAATCTTCTCGCATTTTCTCATTATAGTCTCAATATTTCTTCTTTTAATATATCCCAACCATATAAGCCTTGTTTTTCTTAACTTACCACCAATGTTAACAACTCCCAACTTGTCACTTACCAATACACCCTTGACCTAATCTCTTTTTGTAAAGTTACATATTAAACGGAGCATCCTTATCTCCGCCATCATTAACTTATGAATATGTACCTATTTGATAGGCCAACATTTTGTTCCATAGAGCAAGTTGACTTAATTTTCAAACAATAAAATTCTCCTTTTAACTTTAATGGTATCTTTTTGTCATATAAACTCCCGATGCATGCTTCCATTTAAACCCCCCTGATTTGATACGATGAATTATATTATTATCCAACTCGTCATTGCTTTGCATGATAGATCCAAAGTACTTTAAATATTTTTTGTTATATAACTTCTGGACAAATCTTTAGTTCCACATTGGGTGCAATCTTGTAACTTGAAAAGTTACACTCAAGATACTCAATCTTACTCCTACTCAACTTAAAGTCCTCTAATTCGAACATATCCCTATAAAGTTTTAACTTAATATTAACACCCTGTTTTTGTTTCATCTACTAAAACGATTTCATCAACAAACAACATACACTGAGGTACATCCCCTTGGATATTTTTAGTGAGTTCATTCATAACTCCTGTAAATAGAAAGGAGCTCAACGGGATCCTTGTTTTAGTCCGATATCGATAAAAAAATGTTTTGTATATTCTCCTGTCATCTTTATTCTAGTCTTAACACCTTCGTGCATATCCATTATAACCATTATATAGGTCACATAAATTCTCTTAACTTCTAAACACCTTCATACGACTTCCCTAAATGTCATAAATCTTCTTTAAGTTAATGAAAACTATGTGCAAGTCCAGTTGTCTGCCCCTATAATATTCTATTAATTATCTAATAAGGTGTAAAGCTTTTGGCATGGACTTTTCTGGCATAAAACCAAATTGGTCCTTCAAGATAATTACATCTTTTCTCAATTACTCTTTCCCATAATTTTATGGTGTAATTGAGTAGTTTGATGCCTCTATAATTGCTACAGCTTTGGATCCTTTTATTCTTGTGGAGAGAGAATAGTATGCCAAGTCTCCACTCATCTAGTATTTTGACAAACTTGAGGATTACATAAAAAATATGGTTAAATCAAAGAAGACCCTCCTCTCCTAAGTTCTTCCATACGTGTTTAGATAACTCATCAGGTCCTCCTGTCATTCCACTTTTCATTTTTCTCAAAGATCCTTTAATTTTTTCTTTCATGATTTACCAATAACAAGTGAAGTTACGATAATTATTTAAAGTTTCAATTATCATAAATTGTATTTTATTAAACTTGTTGATAGTAGATTTAAATTTAAAATAAGCTGACTCAAATTTAAATAATTATATATTTGAAACTTTTAGTTGTGTTTAACTTATATTTTTAAAGTGTCAACTTAATTTTTAAACAAAATATATATTCATTTAATAAGTTATATTGAAACTAAAAAATGTATTCATTTTATTAAATGTTTTATTTTTACATACAAATTAGTAGTTGTTTATGCATTTATATGCTACTGAATGACTTCTTTGGCCTTATTTGGTCAATGACTTATCAGTCATTTTTTGGCATATTGAAAGGTTTTAGTTGTTTAACTATGTCAAACCGTTGATAATTATGTTTGATAAATAGCTAATGGGTTGGTGGATTGAACTCAATCCATTGATTTTAAAAACGCTCTTATGAGGAGTTTTTTTCTTTAGCAGTTGAAAAATTAGAAGACTAAAAGATCATTATATCCAAAAATTATTAAATTACTCAAAAAGATATAAATAAAGATAGAGATAAAGATAATAAATTTATTATTTTAATTTTAATTTTTGAAGTTGAATTAATATCAAATTTGAGTCAGAATAGACAAAGAGTTATTATCTCATTATATATGTCTTTCTTTAACTTTGAAATAATTGTGTTGACTTCATTTGCTCTATCTAAATTTTTATGAGAATATTTAAAGAAATACTAAGATATAATGCTCATGTCTTTATAATTTGTTTAAAGTCATACCATTATAAGTTATTTTACACATAAACAGCTAATATTAAAATGTTAATTTTGTCATACATTTTTTAATAAACAGTTGTTATTATCTCCGGATCAAATCATCTATATTAATCTATTAATTGCCAAATCGGGCCTTTGTCTTCCTTTTACTCTGTTTCAAAATAAACTCAAAAAAAGAAAGGATAGTTGATTTTAGTCTTCTTTTAATTAATTAAGAAATAAATCATATCAGTGATGAGATTCACGAAAACCATAAAAGAAGACATCGGTTATCAGTAAATCATATCATTTTTTTTGCCAATCATTTTGTACTATTAAAGGTTGACTTGTTATTAAAGGAACAGATAGGATACTTCTGTGTAATATTGTATATGTATTTTTCTTATTTCATTATATTATGTGCATCTTTATTAATGTACGAACCTGGGGAAAAGAGACATAATAAAAACATAAAAACTGGTTCTGCCTGAATTTGCTGGGGCTGAACGTTACTGCTTGGATCCATGATCGCGACTGACTTCAGCTAAAGGACTCTTGCAAAACAATGGAAGGCACGCCGGGGGTTGATTGCCGGCAGGCCCCTCCGACGCTCAAGTTAGTCTTTTTGAGAAGGTTTCGGTCACTAAGAACAGAGAAAAATAGGGTTGTGATTTTGTACCTGTATTATGGTCAAACAGTACCTTATATATGCAATAGATGCTAAGTTTAGGTCTTTACGTAAGTTTTTACGTTTGCATGGGAGACTAACACCTGCGAATGGGCCGTGGACATGTGGACCTAGGCCTGAGCCTGGGCCTAGCACAACCGACCTAACCAGATTTAAATTTTTTGAAAGTTTAAATTATTTAAATCTAAGTGAAAAATAAGCATTATGAATGCTAAATTACTTCGATGAGATCAATGTGATGAGATTTAAATTTTTTTATTATCTATAGTAAATGAGATTCTCTACTGAATACCTCTACAACTAAATTTCATAGGAGTATGGATTTGTGTAAGGAGTAAAGTGCACAATAAGATATTGTATGATGCAATATTTATTTCCTTTATAGCTATAACCAGTACTATAACTTACCTTCAAAGGTTCCAATTAAATTAATTAACTTATTTTCATATTATATATAAAACACTAAGACTTTGAAAGAGTTAAAGTTAATGATTTAGCGATATAATGCTTAGTTAAAGCATATGTTATCTATTAAGTTTATAACTAAATTGAATAATAAAAGGTTAAACGATATCTAAAAGGTTGGATGTAAGCTGATATATTCCATTGAATAAAATGTTTGTTTTCAAATTTCAATGTATACTTATAGGAAAATGGTTCTTAAGATAAATAGCTGAGTAAGAAAAAATTCGAGAAGTTCAAATCTTATGACAATACATTCAATTAAAACTAGTGCCTTTGAGGATACATTTGATGTATAGTTTAAAGGCTATGAGATGTTAAAAGATTTACTTTTATGATGAATTCAAAGAGTTTTATTTTTTAGATGATATAAATTTATCATTTCTATAAGAAGGCTAATGAGAGTATAGTTATCTTGATCAATGAGAGTATGTAGAGTCATATATTGCTTATAGAGAATAACAATTCATATTTTTAATTATTGAAACTATAATTATCTAAGAACAATTCTTAATGAATATGAAAAAAATAACAACTTAGTTCTGAGAATTAGATCTATAGAAATAGATACGAATGTTGCTAACCTATTATAGTCCAAGTATATAAATAATGTACTAAAAAATCTAGTATTTGAGATATCTAATACTTGTGAAATATCAAAGATATCTCTTATTCTATATATGAGTTAATATTTGAAGGTTAAATAGATATTAACTTTATAATTAAATCCTAATAAAGGTATATTTTACTTGAAATAATATTATTTTGAAATCGAAAATATTCTAATGTAGCATTCATTGCTAATAAATCCAAAATACAATTTTTATTTAGTAGAAATTGTTAATTGCATCAACAAGTTCTTTAATAAACTTGATATAGTTCTTTGCATTATTCAGACAATAATGTATTGTAGAACATCACAACCATTGGGCATAGGTAAGGAGTTATAATCTTATCAAAGATCCAAGTATGTATTTAGGTAGTTTCTTTTATTTATGTTATTAATTAAGATAAAAATTATAAGATTTAAGCAAGTGCCCTCGCTATAGAAAATCTTATAGAATTCTCTCATTAAATTATTTTCCTAACAATAGCATAATTGTCATAAAGAGATATGATATAAGATACTTAAACAATTGACTTAGTGCAAGTAAGAAACTGTTAGTTTATGCCCTAAACCAATTGGTTAGTTATAGGCTAGTGCAAAATAATTTAAAGGTATTATTAATCTTATACATATTTAGATGTATATGATAAATTTATTAAAAAAATATACATTGCAAATGAAATTATGATGAAATCATGATTATGAGATTTATATTACATTTGTGTATTAGTTATAAATTGCTTATAGTCATTAGTCTATTGAGACTGAACATTAATAGAGGTTAAAAAGACTAATATACATTATGTTTCTTCCTTTTGAAAAAAGTAGTTTATCTTATGGACTAAAGTACGAAGATACTCAAACAAATGTATGTGTGGTTCTTAAAGAACAAGTTCACTGAACTAACATTATAGGAGAAATCAATTTGAAGTATTACTTGTATATCTATAAAAATTTTCATTGTGATAATTGTATAAGTCATTATTTGACTTGAAGTTATCAAAATATCTAATATAAAGATAGTTATACCTTAATACTACTTATGATCTATTCTAGTTGATGGTAGCTTAGTCATTGGATATAGCATGCACTATATGAAGGTAGTTTAGTGATCAATATATGATTCATCGCTTATTACGTTATTCTCAATTAGTATTGATTTAAAAAATATTTGGCTAAAGTAGAATGATATTTTTGTAAAATAGTTTACAAATGTCAATAATAGAATTATATGAAAAAAATAGTTTATACTCTTATATCTAATTAGAATATGATCTGATGAAAAAAATTGAATTATATGAAAAAACCACAAAATATATTAGTCAAAACTACTTTGACATTTCTAAATATTTGAATATTTATAATGTATTATTAGAAGTCAATCTTAATATATAGATATAAATTAATTAATTAGAGAATTACGAATAAACTAAAAGAATTTAATTTAGATAAATCCTAAATATAATTTAGGGTTATAATTCATATTCATTGTCAACATATTTAGAAATCTAATGGGTCAAACATAAAGAATGAGTTGAAGAGAAAAAAAAAGTATTATAATCAAATTAACCTTACTTGTTAAGTTTAAAAAACTTGATTAAATGTAAAATATTTAATAAAGAAAGTTCAATATAAGATTTTGAATCCTATTTAGATATAATTGTTATTCAATTAGAATTAGTTATAATTATAATTAAAGTTTAATTAAAATAAAATATCCATAACTTATTATAAATAGGATTAGTCTTTAGGAGAGTTAACACTTCTTGTTTAACTCTTTATAACAACGTATAATTCTCTCAACGTGCTGTGAATGCTATTAAAGATCAAACACTTATATAACTATAGTAGTTGAAATGGGTCGACAGTGATTGAAATGAGCTAATTTAAGAAATAATTTGAAAAAAATGATAAGGTAAAGATCAAGTTTCATTATAAGATATAAATTAAAAATCTTGATTAATTATCATTTGTTAACTATGTTATAAAATTTCAAGTGACCTTTAGGAAATCATACAAAAATTTTTTGTGGTTATTCTACTGTGTATTCCCGGCCCGATTATCAACAAAACAAAGAATATAAACAGACCACGACATAAGCCACAGCAAAACATGAAAAATAGAACATGCAGCTTCGTCTAAATGTGGGGATGATTTTTCTACAGAAAATAATGTACAAGTACAAGTTACAAACTGGTCTAACGTTCATAGAAAATGTCCTTTGAGCTTATTCTTATAATGGTTCTTAAGATAAAACAAGTTTGCAAAATAATCTGAGATGTTTAGGTGCTACAAATGGTTCTTAGGAGCTTAGCGCTTACGTTTAACATGGTGGGCAATTTCATCTTCAACATGTACTATTTCATTATTCAGCTCTTCCAATGTGGCTCTTCTAGATTGCTCTTCTTCTCTGACAGTAAGCTCACTAATTAAGTTAGAAAGATGCTTCAAACACGAAAGATATTCCAGCTTTGCTTCACGAATACCAGAAACCATCCTATCAGCTTCAAACTGCACGAGTGCACATGGGTTTAGCATTTCAGTTCAAATTAATGTAGTCAACTGTTTACACACTAGTTGATAAAAAGGGAAAGGGGAGTTTATAAATTGTCAAATTGAGAACTTAATGCTGTAAAACAGTCTTAAAAAATGATTAATTACATGCAGATGTATTGCAATCTGTAAATGCAAAGTAAAATATTATCTTCATTTAAATTTATTTTCACACCATACTGGGGTTCACACTTAAATTCAAATTAAACAGAATTTTCAAAACTATAAATTGATTGGACGAATTAAAATTGATATGTGATTTCAGGAGCAATTATAATATAAAATTTCCTAGAGAATACAGTACACAATTTCCCATCTTTAGTCTAAATGTGACTGTAAAATAATAATATATGCAACTCTATTGTAGGATTTGATTTAATTATATAATTTAATTCTAAACAATATACTCTTTCAATTTGTAGTATTCATAATCATATATCTACACTACGAATTTGGGGTATCCTTTACAATACTCTTCCTCAAACCGACTTGAATATATGTCTTCCACCACTAGCTCGTCGGTTGGTGTGTCAAATTGCTACTTTAGGCAATCCTTCTGGGAGGATATCCCCTACCTTCCCAACAATTGGGATAAAGGGTAAAAATACCAACCCATTTTCTAATTTCTCCTTTATAATATGCTTGTCAGCCTCATCATATTCAGGACTAGATCACAAGCAATAGCTATGGTAGCTTTATTATCAAAATACAGCTTCATCAATAGTGGAGTGGTAACTTTTAGCTACCACAAATTCTATGAGCAATCTCTCTAAATTCTAAATTCTACTTCAACGCGATTCCTAGCTATCAAATTTTCTTTCTTGCTGCGCCATGTAACAAAATTTCCACTAACGGAAGTGCAATAACAGGACGTTAATCTTTTATTATCTGTACTCGCAACCCAATCTACATTTATACATACGTCCATTCATATGATTACAATATCTGAATAGTGAACCTTTACCTAGCTTTCTTGTAAGTATCTCAAAATATTATAGTCGCAACAAAATGCTCAGGTCTTGACAAGTGCATAAACTAGCTTACACACTGATAGACTATGTCTGGGCGTGTAGAGTAATTTTCCCACCAATCTTTAATACTGATCTCTAAACGTAGCTTCTTCAAGTTTGCAAATTGAATTTTGAGATTAGGATCTATCGATTTCTCAACAGCTTACACCACAGCAAGCCTATTTCCCGAGTAAGAAACACATATATCATTTGTGAAACAAACTTGGAACTTCCATATCGATGAAGTATTTTAGAGTATGTAAGTCATTGATTTCAAATTCCCTAGTCAATATCTGCTTCAGTTTCTCAATTTCATTTCTATCATCACCTATCAAACTAATATCATCAACATAGACATCAAAACAGAAACTTCACATTATTATCATGCATATTAAAACATAGTATGATCAGCTTGGCCTTGGCTATAACAATGACACCCTTAATATCTTTCCCAAAAGATTCGAACCATGTTTTTGGTTGAACCAGTGCAAGATGTTTTGTTTCTTTTATTGATGATTGAACTCATGTTACTTGGATTTTCTCACGCAAACATAAATCTAATGTTAGTATCGTTCTCCCAAATTTTTGCTCCATGATCAAAAATCAATTTGGGACAAATATCAAAAGATTAAGGACAGATAATGCCAGAGATTATTTCAATCAAGTTCTTATCCTATACTTTCAGAAAGAAGGAATAGTTCATGAGTCATCTTGTGTGTATATTCCACAACAAAATAGGGTAACATAAAGAAAAAATAGTCATCTCCTTGAAAAAACATGAGCCCTATTATTTTAAAAGAATATTTCTAAGGCGATTTGGGAGAAAGCAGTTCTTACAACCACTCATCTCCTAAACAGATTGTCTTCTAGAGTCTTGGGTCTCAAAAGTCCCACGGACGTCCCTTCAACATTTTTCTCAAATCTAAACACTACCGACAATCTTGTTCCAAGAACTTTTGGGTGCATGTCATTTGTTCATATTCATAATAGAAGGAAATTAGATCCTAGGGCTTTGAAATGTGTCTTTGTGGGCTATTCTTCAACTGAAAAAGGTTAAGGGTATAACTGTTACCACCCTCTATCAAAGTAGTTCTATGTCTCAATAGATATCACATTCAGTGAAAAAGATTCATACTTTAACAATCCTTCTCTCCATGGGGAGAATCCAATTAGGGAAGACAAAGAAAGTTTTTTGCTTGATCCGATTCTTGTGTTCAATTCTAAAGCACCAAGCATATCTTTTTATTCATCTCGTCTAAACCATATGCCAAAATAATCATTTGACCCTATGCCTGAACAACCCATATTTGAACCCATTCCTAAAGCACGAAGTGAACCACAAGAAAAATCTAATTCTACCCTTGGAGATTTGAGATTTGGCAAAGGCAAGATGTTCATAAGAAAGAAGATGTTTGTTCCTAAACCTACACGGGTCCAAGAGTCCAACTCATATTCTTCACATGAGGTAACAATGTTCAATCCTGCATTGTAAAGTGAAATTGAAGGTTATATGGATAATGATCAACAGGACCTTTCTATTGCCATCAAAAAAGGAACCGGAGAGTGTACAAAATGACCATTATACCCTTTTGCACATTTCTTATCGTTTAAAAATTTTTCACCATCCCACAGAGCCTTCCTTATGATCTTGAGTACCATTACCATCCATACCACCTTAAAAACAAACGATAAATGTGAAGATGGAGGCATTGGAAAAAACAAAACTTGAGAATTAGTGAAATTACCTATAATAAAGAAATCAGTGAGTTATAAGTAGGTAAATACGGTGAAATATAGAGCAAATGGGTTAGTTGAGAGATACAAGGTGCGACTGGTAACAAAAGGCTTTACTCATACTCATGGGATTAATTATTTAGAGAATTTCGCTCCTTTTGTGAAGATGAATATTGGTAGAGCATTATTGTCATTAGTGCCTAATTATGGTTGGTAACTGCAACAATTTGACGTCAAGAATACAACAGAGATTTAGAAGAAGAAATTTACATGGAAGTTCTACTAAGTTATAGGAAGAATTTCTATTCATACTATGTGTAAGTCGAAGAAGGCACTATATGGCCTTAAGCAATCACCTCGAGTATGGTTCGAAAGATTTGCAAGAGTTATGTTGGCTATAGGATAAGACAAAGTCAAGGAGATCATACATTGTTTATCAAACATTCTCCTTCAAAAGGAGTTACAGCTCTTCTAATGTATGTTGATGATATAAAAGTGATGAGAGATGATAACACAGTTGCTAAGTCAACGATTAGCTAAGGAATTTGAGATTAAGGCATTGGGAAGGTTGAAATATTTCCTTGGAATTGAAGTGCATGAGATTTTTATATTACAGATCTTTTGAAAGGCAAGATAGCATGCTAACCTGAAAGCACTCCTATTGATCCAAATCTTAAGCTTGGAAAAGTAAAGGAGGAGGATGCAGTAGATAGAGAGATGTATCAACGTCTAGTAGGAAGATTAAATTATTTGTCTCACACCTGACTATATATAGCATATGCAGTAAGTGTAATTAGTCTATTTATCCATAGTCCGAAGGAAGTTCATTTACAAGAAGCTCAAAGAGTACTTAAATATCTTAAGGAACCTCAGGGAAGGGTATTTTGTTTAAAGGGAATTGAGGTTTGGTTCTTGAGGCATTGATGCAAAAGAACTTAAAGTATATAAAAGAAATAAACGAGGAAAAATTAGTCAACCACAAGTCTTAATTTGGTAGGATGAAGATCGAGAATTGAGTCAATAGCAAACGATAAGGGCTGAAATTCAGATTATGTTGGGATTCATTATTAGATAAGAAGTAGTAGTAAGTTAAATATGTTATTCCATTTTACATATGGTATCTTGGTTGTTTAGGACATATAGAATTTTTATTAGAATAGGATTTTAATTTGTTAGGAAACTTTTCCTACTAGAATAAGGGTTCTAAGAACTCTATATCTATGTACTCAGCCCTTCAATAATAAGAAAACTTGAGTCAAGGTGTGATGCTTTCTTCTAAGAGTGATTTTTAGACCCTAGGAGTGATTCCTAGTTTCCTACCTTCCATTTTATGTGTTCCTTACTAAATTTCAGCAAAACTAACTTACATTCTAGCCATATTAAACTCTAAAATCCTAAGTCTAAATCTCCAGCAATCGAACCTTAAAATTTTAGTATTCCTACCCAAAAATCAACTTTGAAACTTGATATTCCAGAAGCCTAATATCAGCCATATTTCCTAATTTTGTGATTTGTAGCTACTAGTAAAGAATTATTCTATTTGTCCTATATCAATTTGGTGTTAGAGCTTTGGTTCACGATGGCAACACATAGTGGAATGGCATATAGAAGAATATTCAGCGACCAAGAGCAAGATGAAATACTTCTAAATATTGCAAAAAAATTGGGCATCGTTGATCCTCGTTCACAAGGATATGAAGATTATGTTTGTAGACTACAAAGATTTTTATATGGATTAAAACATCTTCTAGACAATGGTACAAGAGGTTTGATAGTTTTGATAGCCCCTCTTCTAAATGACATCGTTTTGGGGAAATAAAAACCAAAGTGACGTCGTTTTGAGGAGGCGTTCAAGCCTACCCAGGTCTAACACATTGATTTCGGATTGGACTGGACTTAATTTGCCAAGCCTACTCATTGCAGCTCAAAAGAAATCACATGTTAAGGAGTTGGAAGATATTAGTAACGCATTATTTGAGATTAAAAATGTTGGATTAGGAGATATTCTTGTGGAATGTTTTGGATGAAATATTCTTGTGGAACTTGGAATATTATAGATTTGTTCTAGACTGTAAATACATGAGTTTAGGATTTAATCAAGCCCGTAAATATACAAAGTTATATTTTCCTAATTTAGATACCTTAAGTAGCTATATATATGCAAAGTAGATACCTGTAAACTCATCAACAATATAACAAAATTTCTTATTCATATCAGTTTACAATATTGAATAAAAAGCTTACAAGGATATTTTAAAACTGGGAAATTTAAGTGATGATATGGTATCATGTCTAAGAGCAAAAGTACACCCAATACATCTATGCCATGGTATCAGATACTAGCTCAAACTGAATATGCCCTCACTGAAAATCTAATTTACTGAATAACGGCCTCTCTGAAAATCTAATTTCACTTCAAAAGGGGAAGAAATTTAGGTGTCAATTGGCAAAGAGAAAAAGAAAAGAAAAAAAACAAGGGGTGTTGGTGGGTGAGTGGTTGCATGACTGCACTGAGATTTAAAATGATTTAGCCAAGTCTTATTTGTCATTATATGGACAACAAAGTAGACAGAAGCTTTAACTTTATCCAAATATTCCAGCTTGACGTGCAAAATGAGGAGAACAGTTTGAAAGCAAATTCAAATACAGAGAATATCACAAGTACATGTTATTTAAAAATAGCAATTACCACAAAAAGACAACTTAAGATTGAGGGAAGATAAGACTGAAAGAAAAAAGGATAACAATCTCCTCCACACCCCACCATGGCAGATTTCGGACACATGAAATTACTTGCATCATTTGACAGAGTTCCCCTTAAGAAACTAGCATTCCTAAAGGCCCTTTTTCCTTGAACAAGTAATAAAGCCCTTTTCAACATAGATGCATCAACCACTAAAAGGAAGAGGGACATTAGAAACAAAAGAGTTTTGATTCTCACAACCACAGGTTGAATCTATCATCCATTGGCAAAAAACCTTACCAACAGAATAATATTCATATGAAATGTACCTCTTTGTAAGCATAACGGCATTCAGAAAAGGCACCTGCTGCTCCACCAGTGGATGATTGGTCTCCCTGCTCATCAACTCAAGCATATTAACAGTCAACATACAAACCAACAAAAATTCTTAAAACCCAAAAAAATTGAATCATAATAGCTGAAATCAGTTCAATTGATGTAGTTATAGAAAAAAGTGATTTTGAAACTTGAAAAGTGTACATGAAGTCCACTAATCAATTCAAAGTGATGATGATAATTCATAACAGTAAGGCAAGTTTGTGAGCCAGGTGAAAAATGTGTGGCTCAAAAGAGAAAAAAACTTCTCTTTCGATGAACACTCATATCCAGTCATCAAAATTCCATGCTATTAGCTGGACTTGTAATAATGACAATAAATTAATCTTATTTTTTATACTAACCATTGACTCTCGTAATTCTTTCCGTGAAATCTCCAAAAGTCCAAGAGTACCAAGTGATTGCAGCTGTGAGTCAAAGTAAGGTTTCTATCATTCCCATGCTTTAAAAATTACATATGAAAATATCGCAACAAGTAATCTTTTAATCCCAGATTTAATATAAGATAACATCCAAAGTTAATATGGTTTCAAGGGCACTATTTGATGGTAGCAATTACCTTGAGGACCCAATCACACACAAATGACACTTCAATGCAAATGATTCTAGTTCCAATTTAACAAATTCAGCTACATATATCTGAGATATGTACATTTCACTAGCAATCATTTTTGAAGCAGGAAAGCTTGATTATCACATATATTTTTTGTTTACTTTTGTTAAAAAAAAAGCACAATATTTTTAAGACAAGATGGAAAAGTGGTGTAATGGTTTTGTAAACTAAGATATAGGACAATAATTCAACAATGACTATTTTATGGAGGATTTTAGCAAATAATGTAATCTTTTATGAAAGAAGAAACGTTTCTTAATCCAACAACATGCAGCAAAGGAACTCACCAGTATTATTAATGCTGTACGCCCTTCTCTTGTGGACTCTTCGAGTGCTCCATTCTTTTTCTTGTTGCCTAACTGTTTTCTCAGCTTATTTAACACCTGCCGTGCTATCCTAACAAACATAACTGTGTATGAATGTAAGATTCAAATGGAGGACAGTGCAAATTAAACCCATCAAAAAAGACAAGTAGGGATATTTTCTTTGGCAGTTTAGCCAACAAATACCATATGGACATTTTCTTCCAAAAGATAACCAATATTTCATCCCTCCTACTTCACATTTTTCTAATTCAATCCTATTTCATTTTTTTTTTTCAAATTTCAACTGTTAAAAATAAATCAAACATATTTTTTAGGGTTAATTACCAAAAAAAAATCTCAAAACTTAATTTTGCAATTATAACCTAAACTTTAAAGAGTGGCAATTAAATACCTAAACTTCCAAATTTTCTCAAATATAGCCTGACGTTAGTGTTTCCGTTAACGGAGCTGAAGTGGCTGCTCGGTGTATATCAATTTCCAAGTCAGATTATAATCAAATTAAATTAATTGTTAGTAATTTGCTTTGAGGGGATTAGGCATACAAAGGAAGGGAGTAAACAGACAAGAAAAAAAAATCAACGAAAGCCAATCTCTATACAAAAACGTATATAATCCTACAGAAGCCCTTCATTCTGATAACAGATGCTCCAAACAAAAGATGGTGCTTTTGAATTTAACAGTGACAATAGGTTGCTACTTTCAACATAAGTCTCTCATATTGAATACCCTCCATCAATATATTACTAACCTCACCAAATGATGCTTCCTCACACCACCTATGGAACCTCCTAAGAAACCTCCTCAATGGCTTCCTTGTTGTTCTTCCCTTTATATACCCTCTTACTCTCTAATTTCCACTCAACAACAACAAAAGCCTCATCTTTCTCTTCTTCTTTGTCTCTCTTTGAACTCAATTTCCACACTATCACTAGCTATTAATTAAGCTTTAAATGGGTTCTCAGGTTGTAGATTCAACCCTGAACTTATCAAACAACACCTATTAAGAGACATCACTTCCATGGACAACTTCACGTTCATCAACAACCTTGAATTGTACACCTCTGATTCTAAGTAATCCAAAAGCCATGACAAAAATAACCAGACCTCTCCCAACATCACAACAGTTAAGAACATAATCGAGATTACAAACCAAGAGAAGCATTATAGAGGTGTTCGTTGACGACCATGGGGAAAGTATGTGGCTGAGATTTGGTAGTCACCATGGTTTGAGAACTTTTTAAAGAGATAGAAGTAAGTTAGTAAGAAAAGAAAATGGAAAAATTTCAAACGAAAGAAAAATGGGACTATGTTTAGAGTTGGTGAGTGAAGAAGAAGAGGGACTTTAATCACCATCAAAATCAATTAACTTAGGGTTTTAGGTGAGTGGCATAAGGGGGGCGGTGGTGGGTTTGGGTTTTTTGTTGTTCAACTTAATTTTATTAAAATTTAACGTGAATTTAGCATGATACATGGCATCCTACATTTACTATAAAATAGCCACGTTAGCTCCGTTAACAGAAACACTAACGTCAGACTATATTTGAGAAAAATTAAAAGTTCAAGTATTTAATTACTACTTTTTAAAGTTCAGACTATAATTGCGAAATTGTATAAACTTTAGGATTTTTTAGTAATTAACCCTTTTTTTATGTTAACTCCATTTGTAATTTGACAACGCATGTTGTTATCTATGGAAAAAGAAAAAAGAAAAAAGAAACTTCTACCAAAGTTACATAATGTATTCTTTTGACGGACTATATGAGGTACGATTCATTATGGTATAATAAACAATTAAAAAATGTATTCTAGGTAATAGAAGTCAAGGAAATGGAGCCCTTATCATTTTGAAGCAATGAACATGAATAAAAAACTTAGAAACAGTTTTAGGTAGGCCTCATAGTTATTTAATCTCATTCACATTGAATTCATTTTCTATTGAAGAACTGATATATAGACTAGGTACAACAATTATACTAGGTGGATACTATCAAGGCTAATCATAATAAGTTGAATCGAACAATTATGACAAAGTGAATTGAAACTAGTCCAACATCTACTAAGCTTCATAAATTAATTTGGCAACTGCCAGTTGAAACTAGTTTAACATGCCCTTGTTTGTGATCTAGTTATAGGCACCCTAAAATCACCTAAAAGCTCTGGTTGCAAGTTGTCTTTACGTGTCTTCCTATTGAAGATTTTAGAGGAATCGATAATCTTCTTATTACTCAGTTACGTTAAACATATGATTACAAGAGTTATATACAGATAACCTATACAATTAACCTAATATAGGAAAATATACTATTATCCTTAATTACTAATTATACATAATAACCAACATTCTCCTTCAAGTTGGTGCAAAAATATTACACATACCCAACTTGTAGACAATGGTATGAAAGGCTCGACTATTGAGTCCTTTTGTGAAAAACATCAGCTAGCTGTTTTTCCAACAATACATCGAACAAGCTCAAGACACCATAAGTTAACTTTTCTTTGATAAAATGTTGATCAATTTCAATGAGCTTCGTTTGGTCATATTAAACAGGATTATGAGCAATACAGATTGCAACTTTGTTATCACAATACAAAGATAGCCTATCTTCTCCAGCCGACTTCAACTCTGCTAGCAACTTCTGCAGCCATAAAAGTTCACAAACACCTTAAGCCATAACACTATATTCTTCTTCTGCACTTGATCTTGCAACCACACTCTATTTCTTGCTTCTCCAACTGACTAAGTTACCTCCTACAAGTGTGCAATAACCAGAGGTGGATCTTCTGTTATCTAAAGATCAAGCCTAATCCGCATCTGTAAAGGCTTCAATTCGAAGATGACAATGTTTTGAGAAAAGAAGACCTTTTCTTAGGGCTGATTTTAAATATCACAAAATACGAAAGACAGCCTGCTTATGAGATTCTCTAGGATCATGCATAAACTGGCTCACTAAGCTAACTGCATAAGCAATGTTTGGTCTGGTGTGAGAAAGGTAGATAAGCCTACCAACCAATCTCTAATATCTGCCTTTATCAACTGATTCTTCAGTTCCTGCTTGCAGCTTATGATTGCTTTCAATGGGTGATTTTGCTGGTTTACATCCCAGCATACCGGTTTCATTCATAAGATCCATAATGTATTTCCTCTGAGAAATGAAGATTGCTTTTGTTGATCTTGTAACTTTAATTCCCAAGAAGTATTGTAACTTTCCAAGATCCTTGATCTCAAACTCTTGAGCTAAGAGCTTCTTTAGCTGAGTCATTTCTTCTTTATCATCTCCTGTCATCACTATATCATCAACAGAAACGATAAGAAGAGTGATCTTATGTCTCATAAAGAGGGTATGATCAGCAATTGTTTTGTTGATACCCAAAAGAGATCATGGCTTTGTTAAATCTGTCAAACCAAGCTTTGAAGGATTGTTTCAACCCATACAAGGCTTTCTTCAATCTCAACTTTCCTTGATTTCTCTCATTATCAAACCAGGAAGAATCTCCATACAAAGTTCTTCTTCCAGGTCTGCATGTAGGAATGCATTTT